>PVKS010018437.1:0-40123 GCA_004027875.1 Aplodontia rufa
TCTAGTAGCCTGGGGGCCTGTCCAGGAGGAACCAGTGAGGCTGAGGGTTTGTTCTGTGAGGTCAGGGCCCAGAGCTCAAGTCCAGCAGGATTAGCCACAGGGTTGGGGAAGCCCCTGCTGGGACACACCTCCCAGGGCAGGGGCTGTCATAAAATCAAATCCAACCTTATCCCAGATAGCTCCCCTCCCAGCCCACCCATGCTCACCCCACATGGGGCCCTGGGCTCTCCCAGGGACAGAGGCAATCTGTCCCTAAGAGGGTGTCAAGAAGAGGGATGAGGGTCCTGCTTACCTGTCACACGTGAAACAGAACCAAGTGTCAACACTCAGGGGCCACTGTGCAGGGGAGGGTAGGCAGCGGTGACAGGGTGGTAGGATCTGGGGAGGTGGGCATGGAGGAGCAAGGGCCCCAGGCTTAGCATGTCTATCCTGGAAGGTGGCAGTAGAGAGCGTCCAGGTGCAGACACGTGGGGCTCAATGTGGGAACCTTCTAGGACCTTCTGTAGGCAGTGTTTGCCCCCAGGTGTGGCTGAATTGTGGCACTTCAGACACTGGCACAAGTCTAGAGAGCAGAGATATTTTTACTCAGAAAAGACCTTGGAGTGCCTTTCAAAGCACAGCGGTCTCCACCTGAGCATCCATCTGCCATGGGCAAAGCTGCTCCAGGCTGACCTTATCCCCAGGGACGGCACAGCAGGAAGCACCTCATTTCTGCTGCCCTGGGCTCCAGCACAGAGGACCAGGTGGCTCCAAAGATCACATGCAAAAATAGAGTCTTGTTTGTGCAAATCCTTCAAGGCTAGCGCTTGCAGGGTGGGGGCTGGTGGACGCCCACTCCCCTCCTTCCATGTGCACAGGAGGACCTTGTGAGTGCACAGGAGACAGGCAGGAGGAGCACACAAGGCCTTCAGTGTGCACCTCCAAATCCTGCCAAGCTCACTGGGGCTGGAACCAGGGGACTGGTCCCTTCCAGCTACCCTAGATGGGCTCAGCCTGCTGGCTCCCCATGTGGCCACAGCTCATGACTGGAGGACACTTGCTGACCTCTGACCCAGAGCTCACCGAGCCTCTGGTCTGGCCTTAGACCCTAAGAGGTGGGCTCTGTCCAGTCCCGCACTCCAGGATCCCAGGACTGTGGGGTAGCAGCAGCAGCCCTGGCAACAGGCCCAGCCCACCCTTGGAACAGTTCTCGCGGGCACAGGCCATTCGGAAGTGGGAGCCATTGCCCCTCTTTCCCATCATGAGTGGACTCGGCATAGACTTGTAACAGGACGCTCCCGTGGGGTTTGCTGTATCCTTCTGTGCTGTGGCTCTAATCTGTGCAGCTTGGGCCACGGGGTGCTCTCTCCATTGGCTGCTGTGCTTTGTGACACTTTCTCAGCCCTGTGGGTTTGGGTTTAATACCTCAGCACTATAGGGTGTTAAACACCAAGATCTGACACGGGGGGCACTTCAGTGATGGGGTGCTGTCCTTCTAGGCAGTCTCAGCTGACGGAGCAGAGAGACACGTGTGTGCGCTGACCTGCGTCCAAATGCTTCTGCATGTGGCCTGTGTCTGTATTCAGCTGTCACATGTGCTGGCCCAGATGCTGGCGTACAAATCAGTGGTCCCCAGCAGGGCCGAGCTCAGGGAGCCTCATCCTGGCAGTGGGGGAGCGGGGTGGGGGGCCTGGCTTTTTCCCTCCCTCTCTGCCCCACCTGACTCTGGGTCTCCCAAGAAACAGTACCAAGTGTGCGCAGACGGCCCCACTCACATTGGCCCAGCAGACAAATTCCAACCTACGATGGTGAGAAAGCCGGGCGTGTTTAGTAGGAGCCACACTTTGGAGTTTTGGCTTTGGTCTTTTCCCAGTCTGGTGGTGTGAGATCTCATCCTCTGTCACCACACTAGGCAGCAGCTCCGAGCCCCAGCTTGTCCATTTCCATCCCTTTAGCTCTGCCTTTCCTGGAGTCTCACCTGGACGGGCGCACATGGTACGCAGATTTGGGAGTTCTGAAACACGGACTGAGTGCATCCACGCTGGGTGGGCATCGGGGCTTGTCCCTTTGTCTCCTGAACAACTTAAAGCTGCACTGACGTGTCAGAGTTGGTTGATCCTTGCACTTCTCCTGCATGGGGTGTTCATGAATAAAGTTGCCACAATCTCCTGCTCCCCGGCTGCTGGGACCTCAGTTCACTTAGGTGAACGTCTAAGAGTGAGGTTGCTGGGTTCCATGTTGCGTGCATGTTTGATCCGGGGAGAAGCTTCCAACCTGTGTTCCAAGGGCACAGCAATTCTAGCTGTGCACACTCCAGCAGCATGGGTGCTCCGGGTGGGTGCTCCCTTCTCTCTGCTTCTTTCTAATAAACGTGAAATGGAGCCCGCCGTGGCTTTGAGTCTCACTTCCCCAGCGGTCTGTGATCCTTTGCCTCTGTCATGTGCAATCTGCCATCTGCATATCTTCCTTGGTAAAATGCATGTTCTCATCATTTTTTGGAATTTTTGTGAGGTTATCTTTTAGTGTTAACTTTCAACATTCTTTAATATTTTGTTCACAAGTCCATGTGCCCACGTTCCTGAAGTTAGCCGCAGGGCTTTTGGTCATGGCCTTGACTAGATTGAAGAAGTTTCACTACCCTTCGTTTACTGAGAGTTCCTACCGTGCGTGGACACTGCGGTTTGCAAATGCTTTTTGGTCTTGCTTGTGCTTTTGTAATGTATGAATATGGTGAATTGTATCCATTGATTTTTCGAATGCTAAACTGCCTTGCTGAACCCCACTAGTCAAGGCTTGTCATCTTTTTTTTATCTGCTGCTCAATATTTTGGTTTAGCATTTTTGCGTCATTGTCTAGAAGGGCAGACTGGGTTCTAGTTGTCTTTTCTGCTAGGGGCTTTGTCTTGTCTTGTCATCAGTGCTACCGCCTCTACAAACTGACTTGGGAAGTATTCCTTCCTTTTCTACGCTGCACAGAGCTGGAATTGTGTTTCTGTTAAATGTTGCTAGAATTCACCAGTAAAAACACTTGGCCCACAGGTTTTGTTTTTTGGACTATTTTAAACTATTAGTTTAATTGCTTTGTCAGATCTGTGACTATTCAGGTTATCTATTTATTCTTGAATGAGTACTAGTCTTTTACTTCCTGGGAATCGGTGCACTTTGTCGATGACATCATTGAACTCCTCTTCAAGGAGTTATTCCTGGCGTTACAGTGCCACCCTTTACTATTTGTGGGCAACGATGACAACACTGCTTTCCTTCCTGGTATTCACAATGTGTTCTTTCTCTCTCTGTCTCTCTCTTCCTCCCCATTGTGGCTAAAGGTTTATTGATTCTATCAATGTCTCAAAAAGTCAAATTTTGGCTTCATTGACTTTTCTCTTCGGTATATCAGTTTCTTCTCTTGTCGCTATTATTTCCTTCCTCTGCTTGATTTGAGTTTAATTTGTTCTTCTTTTTCCTATCTGTCAAGGTAGAAGCTTATACAACTGTTTTGAGATCTTCCTTCTTTTCTAGTGTAAGCACTAAAAGCTATGAATTTCCCTGTGAACTGCTTTGGCTGCATTTCCAACATTTTCACATCATGAATTTTTGTTTTTATATTGTTCAAAATATTTTTAAATTCGCCTAGACATTTCTTCTTTGACTCATAGGTTATTTTTTTTTAATTTGGGAGTCCAAAGACCAAACTTAGGGCCTCATGCAGGCTCAGCAGTCTCTCTACACTGGGCTGTGTTCTTGTAGGTTAGTTAGCAGGGTATTGTTTAATTTGCTAACACCTAAGGATTTCCCACATAGCTTTCTGCTATTGATTTCTGTTCTAAAACTATTATGGTGTGAGAACATACTTTACATTATTTCTATTCTAAATTTGGTAAGCCTTGCTTTATGGCCTGTAATGCAGTCTCAGTGAAGGTTCCCTGTGCCCTTGAGAGCAGCACATAGTATGTTATCATGGGCTAGAGAGTGTTCCACCAATTAGGTCAAACTGTCAGACAATGTTTTCCAGGGCATCCATCACCTTACTGATTTTCTGCCAGCTAATGAGAGAAGATTGATTAAATTTCCAACAACAATTGTGAATTTGTCTATTTCAATCTTCAGTTCTATTGGTCTTTGCTTCAGATACGTTGGAGCTACGTTATTAAGTGCATGTATGTGCAGTATCTTAGATTTTTGTGTCTTACTGGAAAAGTGATTCTTACCCTTTTGTAATGTCCCCTTCCTATCTAATGACCTTTCTTTCCCATGTTTACTTTGTCTGACATTAGTAGAGCTCTTTTCTTTTATTGGTGTTTTTAATGATATATATCTCTTTCCACTCTTTCATTTTTTACCTATATACATCCTTGAAATTAATGTGAGTTTCTTGTAGACAGCATCTAATTGTGTCTTTAAAAATACAATTTGAGGGGCTGGAGTGGTGATTCAGCAGTTATGGTGCTTGCCTGGCATGCACAAGTACACAAGTTCAAACCCCAGCACCACAGATACAATGAAGTTTTGGAGCAACAAAAGCCACATGAAAAACTGAATGAAATTGATTCTCTCTTTCTCTCTCTCTATTACTGTCCTTCTTTCTTAAAAAAATACAATTTAAGACTCTGGGTGTATCTCAGGGGCACAGCATGTACTTAGCATGCATGAGGTTGGGTTCAATCCCCAGACATGTGTGTATACACACGCACGTGCACACACACATACACACACATGACAAAAACCAATAAATTATCCCATCTGTCAGCCTTTGTTTTCTAGAGAATCAATTTTATTTAGTTTTTCATGTGGCTTTTGTTGCTCCAACACTTGGTTGTGTATGCAGTGCTGGGGTTTGAACTCGCGTCCTCATGCATGTCAGCCAAGCACTGCAACCACTGAGCCACTGCTCCAGCCCTAGCCTTTGTTTTCTAAATGGTCTATTTGAGTTAGTCATATTAGTGTGAATATTGATAGAATTAGAAATATTTTTTACTATTTTTTAAATTTTTATTTCCTTTCCCTCACTTTTTGCCTTCTTTAGGAATAAGTGGGCAGTTGTAAATCCACCTTATTTCTTCTATTGATATTAATTACATATATTTAGGAATTCTAGTGGTTGCCACATGGTTTACCACACACCTTCAAATGGTGTCCTGTGGTTCCATGCAGAGCATAGCAGTCCCACAACAATGTCCCGGATCCCCTCCCTGTAGGATTCTTCAGTGGCTCCATTCCCATCCACTCGTTCAGAAAGCCAGGTGGAGTCCCTACTGTGTGCTGATGCCACACTCTACCAGGCCTCATTAGGAGTCTCCCTTCCTCTGCCGTTTGGTCCTTGAGGTAAGAACACAGTCGTGTTGTGTCCATTTGGCCCTGGAGCACAGCTGGCTGCAGCCCAGGCACCTGGGCTCGCCTGATGGTGCCTAAGAGAGGCAGAGAGATCGCATCACCTTGGAAAAAACCAGTCCAAGCAGCAGGGACCTCCCCCAAATGTTGTTTCTCAAAGTGTGGCCCAAGGAGCCCCAGCGTCTCCGGGGGGACTGCGTAGAGGCAGCATCCTCCTGGCCCTCTAATTCAGAGTCTCTGGGCCAGCACCCAGGAGTGTGGGACTTCACCCTTCCACTTGGCTTCTGTGCACCTTTTAAGTTTGAGAACCACACTGCAGGGCTCACAAGCTGCCAGCATCCTCTGTTGAGCTGTGCAGGGGCACTGTGCATTTCAGGCACAGTAGGGGCACTGGAGCTCTCCTGGGGATGCCCTGCACCCACCTCTGTCCACGCAGAACCAGGCCTGGCCTCCTCTCTGCTTCCTCTCTCACCCTTACTTAACCCTCACCACTGGGAGTTTTCTTTCTGGTCCCTGGAGCTGCAAAACCAGCACCGTGAGCCTCTGCATGCACTTGCTCCCCAGGGGTGCTCTCCAGCCCACCTGTCAGGTCCCTTTCCTCTCCACCACATCTCTGGGTGAAGCTTTCTTTGGTGCCCTGGGAGCCCCTTTCCTGGGTGTTCCCGCCAGGTGCTGCAGATCCTTGGATTTCCTGTCCAGGCGCAGCGTTGCTCAGGAGAACATGTCCTTTGCAGGAGCACTAAGGCGAGGCAGTGGCCCCGATGCATCATAAACCTAGGAACAAACACCCTTCATGGCTCCTTACAGAGGCAGAGCTGGGGACAGGAGGGAGGCCAGCAGCAGCCCCAGTGCTTGTGAGGAAGCGTGTAGGTCAGTGTTTCCATTTTGAGGAGGTGGCCTGTGGTACTCTGCCTGCCAAGTGAGGGCTGTGGACAGCAGATTATGTATGGGTGTGGCCACGGCCAGCTTGGACAGCTCACATGGGTGTCTCCACCCAGAAGTGGGGCATTTCTCCCCAGAAACACACTGATGAACCCTAGGCCCAGGGCTGAGGTGACAGGGCCAGCTTGGACAGCTCACATGGGTGTCTCCACCCAGAAGTGGGGCATTTCTCCCCAGAAACACACTGATGAACCCTAGGCCCAGGGCTGAGGTGACAGGGAAGTCCTGGTCTCCAGAAGGGGCACATAGGACTCCTGGCCACATCCAGCAGAATGGGGCCCGATGGGACTCTGCTAGCTTAAATTTGGTCATAATATTCTTGATTATGAAAGCAATATGCAACCCTGATAGAAAATTTAGAAAATACAGACGTGGAATAAGAAAGAGAACGAGGGCCCCAGGTCTAAGCAAGTGGGTGTGGTCATGGTGGCTGCCGGGGGCAGAGGATATGCACCTGACTGGGCAAGCCCCACATCAGCTCTGTCCAGCCCCCTAAGAGCTGAACTGAGCCTCACTTTGCAGCCAAGACTCTCAGACCCAAAGAGTTGTGCTGACTCGGCCCCAAGCCTACCATCCAGGGAACAGGCATGGCCTGGCGGGGATTGTGGTCACCTGCTGGCCACCTTGCCTGCCCTGCAGCTTCTGGGGCCTCTGCTCGCAGCAGCTCAATGTGCTTCTGCCCGGTATCTTGGCTCCAATGTTGCCTGTGTGTTTTACAGAGCTGAGGCCTCACTGTACCTAGAAAAGGGGTGTCCATTGATCCCTATGTCACGTCCTACCATCCCCTAGATGACAGTGTCAGGAAGAGTGTTCGGATGTGACACGGACAGCACAGGATGTGATGTGACAGCACAGACAGGTGAGCCCAGCCGGTCACAGTCCCCAGCCAAGTGACCGAGTAAGCTGGTGGGGAGTCTGAAATCTGCGATTCTGGTTTTGGTCCCCTCTGCCCTCAGTTTCCCCAAACCTGAAGATGGGTAAGTTGCTTTTCAGGATGCTTTCAGCTCCAGGAGGCTGATATCACCAGAACTGGGTGTTTCCAAAAAAGTCACCATGGCTCTTGCCTCAATGCCACAGTGGGAGTCAGGCCTGAGGAAGGGCAGTGCACCCCAGGACCCTAGCTCAACTGCCTGCCATGAAGGGTACGGAGTCTGCTTTTCCTGCTCTACCACCCTGGCCTCAGCCTGCCACCTGTCACAAGTGTGCCGTGCATGCTGCCTGCTCTGTGTCTCATGGACCTCGAAACCCAGGTGCATCTCTGCAGCCAGGGTGCCCCGGCCTTCACGTCTCCAAAGACAAGCTAGGTGAGAGAGTGGCACTGTGGGGGCTGCAGGCACCCTGGGCCCTCGACTGTCACTGGGGTGCCTCCTGCTCTTCACGGGGCAGAGCGGGTCACCCCAGATGGCATCAGCTGGAGAGAGGTCACTGGGCCCACACTGCTGCCCCTGCAGGCTTGAAGAGCTGCACAGGACAGGAAAGTGCTAGAAATGCACCTGAAGCCATTAGGACTCCTAGGCCCTGGCAGGCCTGCCTCATGTGTGGTGAGACCCAGCCTCTTTCCTCCTCTTTGGGGAGCTGGCTCCCGGCACTGTGTCCCTTCTCCCTCAGCCTGCATTGCGTTTCTCCATCACAGGATCGCACCAGCGCCCACTCTTCAGGGTGTTTCTGGAATGGGATGCGGCTCACTGGACAGGGCAGGAGAGGAACAGGCAGAGAGGGGGAGGAGGCCAGGGAGGCCAAGAGGTAACCGGAGTCCCTGTAGGTGGAGGTCACCTCTGCCAGGGGCGCACAGACCTGGGTCCCACGCTGGACCCTCCCGAGGCCGTCACCTCCGTGGTCAGTGCCTCTTGTGGCCTGAGCCCAAATGCCTCCCCCATGCATCTCTGGGGGTGCAATGAGACGAAGGTGGCAGCGCTGTTGTGAGCCATCAAGCAGCACACGGACGGGCGCGGAGGTCGTTATAGCCGTGATTATTGTTATTCTGAGTGCACAAAGATGACAGATGGCTGGCGGGAGAGTCCAATCCGCCAAGAAATCCCCACATTTCAGCACAAAAATGCTTGGAAATGGGCGGAGAAAAAGGCTTCCAGCCAAAGGTATTTGACTGTCATCGCATCTGAGCGAACTCTCTAAGTAAAGCCTGACTTGGTGCAGAAAGGAGTCACTCACAGAAATTAGGTCTGGCTCTCCCCATTTCTTTCTGCACACACAAATTCTGGGGCTTAGGAGATAAACGTGCAGACTCCAGTAGAGGAGAAGCTTTCTGGAAATCCTGGCCCAGTGGACTGCTCGAAGCCCCTTCTCTGCTCGTCAGATAGAGCTTAGAGGAGTGAGAGTCATTACTGCAGTCCCAAGTCCAGCACAGCAGTGCTCAGCTCCCCAGCCAAGGCGCGCGAAGCCCAGATGCCCTGTGGCTGCGGTGTCCTTGCCAAGGTTGGTGCGTTCAGCAGGGGCAGGAGCAGGAGTTCAGGTCCCGGCTTGTGGTGGGGCCTGGGCCACTGCTCAGGACCCAGACCACAGAGGAGAGGTCCCAACCGTGTGCACACAGCGGTGTGACCAATCCTGGCACACTGCAGAGATGCAGAGGCTACTTGGTGAACACATGTAGACTGAGGAGGCCACGTGCATGTGGGAAACAGGCCTGGGGCCCCAAGGGGACACCTGGGCTGTGTGAAATGCCCTCGGCCCAGGGTGACTGACTCTCCAGAATGTCACCTGCCGCCATAGTCCCAAGGGTAGGGAGACTGTGACCCAAACCAGGCTGTGCCATGGAGCATTTTGCCCTGAGTTCCCGCCAGTGCCCCATCCCCACCACAGCCCCCAGCCCCTGATCCTGATGGAGGGCTTTGCCCTGAGTTCTCTCCAGTGCCCCATCCCCACCACAGCCCCCAGCCCCGTCCTGAAAGGCACCCCACCTTGCTGCAAGTCCTGGAGCTTGGCTCCCTCCCTCTCAAGGTCCACAGCCACCTACCCCCTGCCCCATGCTTCTAGGGGAGCAGGCTCCAGGCCCAGGCAGTGCAGGAGAGCAGGGGCAGAGGGGCAGCCACTGGTTCAGCCCCCTAGTGAGAACTCTGCACCCTCCTCAGTCCCCACCAAAGTTCCCCAGCCCAGGCATTTTGGCAAAAGTGGGACATTGTGGGTGATGGGGCAGAGCTGGAGCTCAGCAGGCGAGGGCACCCATAGTGGTTTCACAGACGTTTGGGCTTTTCTGAGCCTTATTTTTGGAGCTGTCCTCCATACAGGAGGGGTCATCACCCCTTTTTTATGTCCCAGAAATCTTGAGGAAATAGGTTCAGCTGAGTCCTCCAGCTGAGTCCTCCCATTCCCAGACCAGTGTGCGGAACCTGCAAGGCCCAGCAGCGAGAATCCAACAGGAGCCTAAGCCATACTAGTCGGGGTGAGGGCCTGCTGGGGCCAGGGCAAGGTGTGAGGCTCAGCCCCTGCAGACTGGGGTCCTACACCGCAGACACTTCCTCTCTTAGAATTCTGGAGGTGAGCTGTCCAGACAAGAGACAGGCAGGGCCACGCTCTTTCCGGGGCTCTGAAGGAGGGTCCTTTCTGCCTCTTCCAGTGTTGGGCAACCCCAGGGCACTCCAACATCTGCCTCTGTTGTCACGTCAAATCCCCCTCTGCCTCCCGCTTTTGAGCACCTTCATGATGCCATTGGACCACCCCTGACCCCGTTTCCACCTCCTTATCGCATCGGCAGAGAGCCTGCACCCACCACATGAGGTGGTGATGAGGCCCCTTTGCATTGGGGGTTGTCATCCAGCTGACCCAGGCACTGAGCGGTCCCAAGCAGGGCCCCAGGAAAGCTGAACCCAGAAGCCAGCCGGTTGGGGCATTATAGATTCCAGATGTGTGCTTCTCTGCAGCTGTTTCTGAGTTTGATCTGAAGCAGATCTGGCTGGAAGGGACATCCAGGTAACACACTGATTTAATAACACTCCTGTCAGTGCAGCTCTCTGGCTTCTGGAGCCTGGGCATCTATGTTATCTTATTAGCTCCCTGTGGCTCTGGGGAGGGGGCTGGGCGAAGCTGAGGGCCCACCTGATGGGTGTGGATTCTCCCTGGTCAGGCCAATGGGGACCCAGGAAAGTGCTCTCATCCCTTTCCTAGACTGTGTATTTGTGCATTCAATCTCTATCCCGTGATGCCCAGTGGGTCCATGACAAAGAGCTCCGAGGTGTACGTGATAACGATGCTCCAGCCACCCACCTCCGTCTGGGTGGAAGTAGTGACCAGGAGACACGTTAAGGCCAGTGCGCTGGTCTTCTCTAGACCAGACCCCTGGGAGCTCAGGACTTAGAGACACAATGTCCCCTGGGCAGCTCTAGAATGTCCATCCTGAAGGAGCAGAGGGCATCCACCGATGGTGCCATCACCTCCAGCTGCAGACCAGGGGATGCCACCTTCCCCTAGCTCACCTGCACACCTGGGCTGGGGGGTGGGGCACGGGTCATGCCCCATCCCCTGACCCACTTCAGGAGAGACTGGTTCTTCACTTCCCTACTGCAGCAAAGATACCTGATGGGCTGATGACAGGAGGGCTGCTGGGGACATGCTGGTGAGTGCTCCTAAGTAGTCCCACTACCGAGTGTCTGAACACATAGCACCAGGAAGAGGTCATTTTAAGGTGCTGTCCCCACCCTTCCTCTATCCCCCTGAAAGTGGCCTGGCCCCATGCAGGGGCCCTGGGCATACAGTCCAAAGATGCCCTTTATCCCTATTCATCCTCCGTCCCTCGGGGGTGGAGATGGTCTGGGGCCATTATACAACACAAGCTTCTGTGGCCCAGTGCCTGGGCGCTGCCCACATTTTCTGTGAGATGCACTTGCCTGGGAACAAAAGGCAGGTGGAGAGTGTGACCCAGTGCTTCGGTGACCTTTGGTGTCCAGCTGACTTTGAGTCAAGGAATGGAGGGGTCTGGGCCCAGGTGGGGCCAGCAGGTGGCCATAGTGGCACGATTCATGTAAGCGCATCCTCTGGATGCCACATCTCGTCTTGGAGGGGGACATGGTGCAGTATCCAAATGGTACAGGTGAACGGACTCAGGGACTCGTCCTGCGCGGAAACTCAGCAGGCTGCTTCTCCTCTGAACACGCACCTACTTCCTGCATGCAGGGTGCTGCCCCTGAGCTCCGGTCGCAAGCTGTCCTCACCCCGTGAGCCCCAGAACTTCCTTCCCCTGGTGCATGCCCAAAACCACCTGTGCAATGCAAGGGTGCTAGGGAGGTGGGCCCCACGCAGGATTCCCCAAAGCAGCGCTACGTCTCCCTTGAACAGCAGGAGCACCAGGTGCTGAGGAGTCTTGCAGTTCCCTGAGAACTTGGTCCTCTGGCTCCTGCATGCAGCATGGCCCTCTACCATGGCCCACCCACTGCTGCCTTCAACCCAGCCACTGTGATTTTGGAATCCCAAGGTGTCTAGTGCCTGGCTTTCTCCAGAGCACACTGGGTCTCCAGATTTGGGAATTCAATGTGGCCTGTTGGGGTTGAGGCTGGACCCTGACACTGCTGGGGCAGGTGGAGCATCTCCAGGTGCCTGCAGCCAGCCCAGTGCCTCAGCTCCTTTGCCCCATGAGGTTACTGGAGAGCCCTCCACCCTCAGGCCGTGTCCCGCAGTGCAGCTTCCTAGACGCAAGCGACTGCAGACTGGCAGGCCCAGGGTTACCCTAGCCCAACCCTCAGGAGCAGAGGACATCTGGGCAAGATGACGCTTGCATGCTGAGCTGCGTACATAGCAGCCCCATTCACTGCCACCCAACATGTCCCACACCGTTGTCCTGTGGCAATGCTATTGCCCTGGCTCATCCTGCAGGAAGAGGAGCCAGTTTCTGGAGCCTGAGGGGCTGGAAGAACCCCCTTCGGCGGCTTCAAGTGTGTCCCAAGAATTACATGAGATATACTTGCATTTAAAAAATGCTGATCTACAACTGGACTCATTTTCTCAGGGTGATGAGGTCGCAGTAGAGGAGGTAGCTATGGTAGAGTGTCCTGGGGTGTCCTGGTGGTTCCCTGTCCTGGTGTGCCCTGGTGTGCCCTGGCACGTGTGCTGGATGTGGTGTGTGGGTCCCTCACCCGCTGTGCTTTAGGAAGCTGCTTCATCGAGGCCCATTCCTGTGCCATGCAACCTCCCCTGAGAGTGGCTGGGCACCTTCAGGGTCGCACAGCCATCACTACAGCCAGTAGGGCTGTGCCACCCTTGCCCACAGTGCCAGGCACCCGCGGCTCTGTTGTCTCTGTGGCCCCCACTCAGGACACCTTGTGGGAAGGGAGCCATTTAACGTGGGTCTGCATGTCTGGCTGTGGCGGATGCCAGCCCCTCCTTGCCCTTCACTCTGTGTCTACCATGCTTTGCCCGTCACTCTTGGGTGGTGACAGGGACACTGCCCCTGTGGAGCTCGGGTCGGGCCCCTCTGAGCCCTTCTCTACCATGTCTCTACCCTGCTTGTGGCCCTGCCCTGTGTCTGCTGCTCCCAGTCTCAGCAAAACACTGCCAGTTTGTGGAGAAGCCTGTGCCTTGCACCTGACCACCTCCCCGCCTTCGTGGCCTCTGGCAGGAAGCGGTGGCTGATGGCATTCTTCTCCACGCGCTCACCTCTCGCTCTGCTCAAAGTCCCTGGCTGTTTCTGTTGCACTTGGAGACGAGCTCGGTTCCATACTGAAGTCTCTCCCCACCGCAGCAGCTGGAGTGACATCTGGGTGTAGATCTCTCCTCGCCGTGGGCATCTGGGCATCCGCCCCAGTCTAGGCTGAGTGCTGCTGCTGTGGATGCCGTGTCAGGGTTCCATGTGGGCTTCTGCTGCTGCTCCTCTTGGGTGACCAGGAGGGGAGCTCCTCAATCATGCCCCAGTGGGTTTCTGTTGGGTCCGGGAGGATCCTTCTGGGAAACAAGGGAATGTGGAGCCAGGCTGGCGCCTCCTCTGCCCGAGTGTGGCCCGGGGGCAGCCTCCACACCTCCATGTGCTCCGGGGGCACATGACTCCGTTGGGGCAGGGCTGGCTCCTCCCGGCCCCCTCCCTGACCCACAGTGGCTGCATCTTGATCCTCACGTGCTCTCCCCTCCCGCGTGCTCCTTGCCAGCTCTGCGTCCAGACTCCTGTTCAACAGACCCCAGTCCTTTTGGATTAGGGTCCACCCCAGAGACCTCTCCTTCCCACGTCTCCTCCTAAAGGTACTTACTCGTACTGATGACTGCATTCCAAGGTAGAAGGGGACTAAGACTTCTACATATGAATTTTGGGGAGATGCATTCAGCCCAAAACACAAACCAAATTCAAAGTGCAGCGGCAGCTTTCATCTGAGGTGGCCCACATTCCTGAGAGCGAGGGTTCTGAGAAAGACTCAGCCAGGCACAGAAGGCTCATGGCAGGGAGAGACACCAGGAGGGAGGAGAAGCGAAGGGTCAGGCACTATTGCTGGGGAGGTTGCAGCCAGGCTGGGGGCTCCCTGGAGGAGAACGAGACAGCCAGTTCCCCAGCCACAAGCCTGGCCTGGGACCCTGGAGGGTGTTGCGCGGAGACATCAGGTGACAGGGAGCAGCCCCATCTCCTCCTCTTTCTTATCCAGGGCTTCAGGAAATAGTCTCCCCCGCAGACTCAGCCCCTGGCCAGCTCTTCTTAGTCATTTTAATTGAAGTCGGGACCAGCCTTGATTTAGACAGTTGCCATTATTGGCACTGAATCATGCACCCATTTTAAGATTTAGGCCCCCTGGAAGCAAAGAATGGCAGGACGGAGAAATAAACATTAGCAAAGGGAGAGAAGCCATGAATTGCCCCCGCTCCCTTAGGAGAGATTCCAGCTCATTCTCCCTCACTTCTGACTCGTGTCCCTGGAACAGAGGTGGCTGCAGGGCTGGGCCCAGGCTGAGGCCCCACGAGAGGCCCCGGGAGAGGACCCGAGGGGCAGAGCCGCTGTTTCACCAAGCCTTCCTCTCAAGGTCTGTGCCCTGCAGGGGAAGCGAGGATGAAGGTGGTGGGAGCAGGCAGCTCTCCAGAGGCTCTGGAATCCTAAACCCCAGGCCCCTGATTTTGAATATTTTTCGGGAAGTGTTCATGGACATTTCTAGAATCTGACATTGGTGGCCTTTGCACAGCCCCTCATGAGTAGGTGACACAATACTTGGGCTGCAGGGGGCATTTGCAGAGGTTCATGGGCTGCTCCCCAGGGACCTGAACCTGGAGGGAACACTAACAAGGAGTTTTACCCTTCTGCAATGATCGAAGTGACCCTACAGGGAGAGCGGCTTACACCCATCGGTCAAGGCCACCACCAACCACCTCGGGTCCTGCTGATGGTGCACCTGGCTCGATGGGACCAGAGGACTGCCTACCCAGGTCAGCTGCCCTTCACACGTACCTGACCTACACGCACAACATGGAAAGACTGGGAAGCTTCATAGCCCAGGGAGTCCCGGCGCCGCAGGGAAATGCAGCCTGGTGCCCTGGGACAGAAGAGGACACTGGGGGGAATGAACAGAGGCTGGAGAGGGCCTGGCACTCAGCGAGGAGCAGCAATGCCAGCGTTGCTCGCCCATGGTGAAAGCGTGCCTGGCCAGCTTTAAGAGAGTGGGAGACGGCAGGGCTCTTGGCTCCTCTGCACGTGCTAAGCCAGCCTGAGCCAGTGTTCAGAGGGGCCCTGTTCACCCACCCCTCTCCTGGACGAGTCAGGACCACCACTGGTTCCTCCTCGCCTTCTTTCTGAGGGCAAGAGGCACAGAGGTGGGCTGGAGAGGAGCCTGGCTCACACTGTCTTCAGGTGCCTGCATGAGCTCTGCCGGTGGCTCTGACTCTGTCACTTTTTGCTGGCTTTTCTGGTTCTTCCAGGAGAACCGTCCCCTTCCGCCAGCTCATCACACTCGCCCACAGGACCTGCTGATGGTCCTGGCTGACGTTGGTTTGCCCTGGGCACGTTGGTGCCCATCTGGAAGCTTCCCTCCTCTCAGCTCACCTCCCTACCACACCGTGAGGCAGGCACTGTTGTCGTTCCTGTTTATAGACATGCTGAAACAGAGGCTCTGGTGGCCAGAGCTCCTGGGCGGGATGGGTGGAGAAGAGAGCCCATGGAGCTGGCTGGGCAGGCAGCACACCCAGCTCCTCCAGGTGACTGAGGGAGCATGGATACCTGGAGGTGACAGAAAGTGCCAGGGCCTCCTGCCTGCCTGCACTCTCAGCCTGCTTCTCTCTGGGGATGCCACTCTCAGGGACAGTCCCTACAAGCTGTGCCCACCAAGGCTTATCATTTGCTCCTCCCAGTCCACATCAGCCATCACGTTCCTCTCTGAGTCTGCTGGCCTGTTCCTAAGAATCCAGGTAACAGCATCAGATTTGTCCCCTTTAGGGCAGATGTCACCCCCTGGTCTCATGGGCAAAGGCAAAAGGAGCCTGAGGAGGCACCACTGTCCCTGCCAGGCCCGCCAGGGGGTGAGGCAGGCCATGTAAGGGAGCTGGGCAGTGTTTGGTGAGTCTTCCTCCTGCTCCATCCCCAGGGCTCTTAACGTGGCCTCCACTGCCCTCAGGAAGGTCTTTAAAGGCTGAATAATTCAGGAGGGCCCTCTGGAAAGCTCACACCTGAGGATGGCAAATCTACGATGTGGCCAGCACCATGACATTCTAATTTTTATATTATATCTATTTGTGAATTTAGTTTATTGACACATAATATCTACCCTGGTAGGTTGTGGTCACCATGTGACCCCTGGGGTGGCCACCACTGACCTTGGCCATGCAGAGGGAGCTACAGCTTCACAGGCCTTGCATTAAAGGGCTCCTGCACCCTCCTTGGATGGACAAGCTTCTGGGACCACTGATACAGAATTCAGGATGCCTGACAAGCCAGATCCGTCACCAAGCGTCTCCCATGCACCATTAGCCAATCACTCACAGGGTTCAGCAGGGGCAGGGACAGTCACCCCAGCTCACACCAAGTACTGACTCTGCTTTCCTTCTCAAGGTCACAAAGCGAGGAGCAACAGTGGCCAGATTTGGACCCAGGCCCAGCCACCACCACCACAGCCCCTGCATTGACTTCCTGCTTCCTCAGCCACCATGGGCAGGGCTGGACAGTGCAAACTGCCAGTCTGTTCTGCCCTGGGGACTGCTGGACCCTTGATCCTGGACTTGGCAGTGGGCATTAGCTGCTCAGCTGTGGAGCTGTGGTCAAGGCTCGGGAGGTTGTCACCACTGTCCAGCCACCTAGGGGTCAGCTTTCATTCCAGGGGTCCCTCTGCAGGCAGTCCACAGTGCCCAGGACACTGGAGCTCCAGAGCTGGCCTTTGGGACAGTCCTGGCCTGCACTCAGCACAGGTGAGAAGGAAGGGGTTCAAAGGCTGCAGCAGGCAGACATCAGAAGCACCCAAGAGCTGTCAACGGGTGCCACCCGGCCCCAGGTCTGCCCTGCGTGGAGGTGGGGCCGAGGGTCCCAGCATCTACTGCAGGATGGCCCTCCAGAGCCCCAGGAGGTTCACCACCCTCTCTACCAGAACTTCAACCTCACCTACTTGGTCCCCTGCTATGTGACAGGCAGGCCACCAAGGAGGGGGTGGCTTTGCCTATCATTACCCTTCTTCACTTGACTTGCATGGTGGACAAAGGTAGAGGATGGGGTTCTAATGTGAACAAAGCCACGTGTCTCCTTCCCCAGGGCAGCGACCGCCAAGAGAAGCACTGGGGAGGTGGAGGCAAGGGAGTGAGGGGGCCCTGTCCCCACCTGTCCCACACGCCAGTACAGGCTGCCTGAGGGCGAAGCATAACTCCTTGGTGCCCCAGGGACAGGTTCCAGGACCCCTGTGGATGACAAAACCTGAGGACGCTCAACTCCTCACGTACAGTGGTGTGGTGTTGGTGTCCCCTCCACCATCCCTTTAAATCATCTCTAGCTCGCGTTCACCATCCAGAGCTGTAGACAGACAGTTGCTATGCGGCCCTGTTGAGGAATAATGTAAGGAAAGACACAAATTGATCTTCCACATCTTCTGTTTTGTGTTTCTAGAGTGCTGGGGATGAACCTGGGCCTCGCACGTGCCAGGCAAGTGCTGCACCTTTTCCCAAATGTTTTTGGCCTGTAGTGGGTTAACTCTGAGGGACCAGGGTCACTAAAGTCCCAAGCCACCTGTCACATCTCAGGAAATGAGCCCACCCACCTGTTCCAGGACGACACGGAGTTGACCCCTCCTTCCTTGAGTAAGACTCTGGAGGGAGGGAGGGGATCTCCTGCCCCGCCCCTGCTGGCCCCAGGCCTCGGACCCCACGGCCAGCTTCAGAGCCCACAGCCCAGGAAGAGGCTCTGCAGGGGCAGCTGGTGGCCAGTCCAGCTCCTCCTGGTACTGCTGGGTCCCCTCCTCCAGGCGCATGAGAGGGGAAATTTTTCAGTTCCTCCTAAGCCAGACTCTGCTGGGCTGGGGCCCAGCAACCTGCACATTTCCGGAGCTCCCTGGGCTCCTGTCACATCCCTACCTGGGATGTGAGCCTCCAGCCCACCCTGATCCCTTTGGCAGCCAGGGACCGAGAGTTCCCTGCCTGGTTTTGTGTGGCTCTGGTGTCTTGTGTGGGTGTCACCTCCCTGACTCTGCCCAGGTCTTCTCCAATTACAGTGAGGCCGAGGCCCTTGCTTCCGCCCGACTGTCACTGTGTGCATGGACTGGGAGCAGATGGGCGTGATCCATGGCGTGCTCAGGGCGTCTTCTGAAGCCCTTCCTCCCAGCATCGTCCTGGTGAGGCCCCAGAGTCTCCTGTCTGGAGGGACCACAGCAGGCAGCCCCCCAGGGAGAATCTCCCCGCCCATCCTGGGCTCGCAGGAGGCACTGTTGCTGCCCTTGCCTCCTTTTCTGCACTGTCCCCCCCTTCCCAGCCCTGGAGCTCAGATGCACCAGTCCCCAGCAGGGCACCTAGGATATCATCTTCATGATGCCCATGGGCAGCAGCTTTCCTGGGATCAGCCAGACGCAGGGCAACCCCAAATGCCCCGTTTCACAGATGAAGAGACTGAGCTCAGAGAGGACACAGGACCTGCCGCAGATGGTTGACAAAAATGCCACAAGAAATCTGAGGGAGGTCAGTCAGTCGCCCAGGGGCACAGCCGGAGGCTGGGCTAGGAGACACACTGGGCGTTGCTGGGCAGAGTGCCACGAACGGGCAGCTCACACGGCAGAAGCAAGTGCTCCTACAGGGCTGGGGCCAAAAGTCCTGGATGAGATGCTGGGTGGATCCGCTCCATGCCTCTCCTGCCCTGCTGCAGCTGGGGACCCCGACTACAGCCAGGCCAGTCCCACTTGGCACCTTACCCCTGCATCCTGTGTCTCTCTGTCCTCTTATCAGGACACCAGACGTATAGGAGTGGGGCTACCCTACTCCACCATGACCCCTTCCTGACTAATGACTCCTGCAGAGACCCTCTCTCCAAACAAGGGCACATACCCCATATTGCCAGGACTTCAGTGTGTCCTTCTGTAGGGACACTGCTGTGCGGGTCACATTTGAGCCTCACAGGCCTGAAGGGTTCTGCAGCTCTTGTCCTTCACCCCCTCCAGCAGCAGCCCCTCAGTGATGTTCATTTCCTGTGTGTCACAGGCTCTCCTGCTCACCTTTCTGGGAAGAGGAGCTGGGTGGGCCCTGCCCCAACAGGCAGCGGCTCCCCACCCCAAGCCCACCCTCGGTACGTACTGTTCCCACATGGCCATTCCAGGCAGGACCTCGTGCTTGGTGAAGGATATTTTCAGCTGAGCAAAAAATATCTTTGTAAGAAGGAATGTTTAAGATCTTACAGAAAAATAATGATCGTACACTGCAGCTGTTATTAAGTCTATTTTTGGAGAATGTGGCTGGTGCCACCAATCCCACCTTAGCTCTCAGTTATAGGAGTTGACGAGGACCCGCACCTGCTGGGGAGACTCCCTGGCAAGGCTCTGGATCCGCACCTATACGGGGCAGGCGGATCCCTGGCATCAGGATCGTTTCCTGGTACCTGTAACTCAGCAGAGAAAGGCCATCAAGTGCCACCCGGAGAGAGAGGAGTCCCACCCACGCTACACGATAGCTGCCTTCAACCTAAATTCCAGAGACAGCAGCTGGCAGCCAGAGGGGAGGTGTCAGGAGATCCGGACCCATGCTGTCCTGAGTGAGGGTCATTGTGGCTGCCCCTGGCTTGTGCAGACCACAAGAGGGGCCTGGGGGCCTTGCCAGGAGAAGCACAGTGCACACGCAGTGTCTGCTGGCTTGAGGAGGAGGCCAGGCAGTCCCAGCTGGGCCTCTGTGATCCCCCTCATGGCTTCTACTTAGAATTCCTAGGAGCCCTGAGGGATGCTGTCACCTGGGTCTGACCACAGACTCCAGGAGTGGCCTCTGTTGGGCTGTCAAAGTTGCCAGGTGATTCTCACCTCTGTCAGGTGGAAAGGTGGAGGATGGGGGCAGCACTCTCCTCTCTCCAGGTGGGTCTGTCTGGAAGCTTTGCCTGGACAGGACACAACACGGGAGACCGTTTCTCCTGAGTGCTGGCTCCCTGGACGCCATAGTCTAGTCCGCGGCTGCTGTCCACCCAGCCCCTCAAGAAGCATGGGTGAGCCCTCCTGCTCCTGCCCTGCCACTCCAGGGCACCTGCAGGCTGGGGCTTCCCTGCTGTTGGGTCCCCTTCCCCACTTGCCATTTCTCCTCGTTTTTCCGAATTTGGCTTAGAAGCCCTCTCCTCAGGAAAATCTCCCTGACCCTCCCAAGTGCACAGCCAGCTTGCCTGACGCCGCAGGGTCAACAGCAGGGAGTAAATACTTCCTAGCACAGGTGCCAGGCCTTGACCAGGTGGGGACATCTGACAGGGCTTCTGTTTCTGAACCCAGGGGCTGCCAGAGGGGACACGTGCTTGCAGCACCAGCCCTGACCCTCTGAGGCAGGCGTGCTGACTGGGAAGATGGGCAGGGAGCGCTGCTCTTCCAGCTGCTCCTGCTGGGAAAGGCTGGGCCCTGCGCTGGCCCTGGCCCTGACCATGGGAGCCCCCTCTGTGCTGTGCCTCAGGGGTTTCCCCACCCCGGCCTTGCCTCTGGATCTCTTGGCGGGGGCCAGTGATTCATCCAGTGCCGGAATTGCGGGCTTCCTGGGGCCGGTAAAGGTCCACAGCCAGACCTGGATGTGCCAAGCTTCTCTGTTTGGTCGGATGCTCTGTGGCCTCATAGCGGAGCAGGCTGAGGTGAGGGCCTGAAACTTGTCCTGGGAGGCTCCACAGAATCCTCTCTGCCCACGGAGGCCCAGGGACTGGCTGAGAGGGCTGGGGATCTGCTGGGGCAGGGACAGGAGCTTGAAATAGGGCCTGGTGGGCAGCAGCCAGCGCCTGCCAGCTCCTTGCATCTTGCCTGCTATGTGGGGCACCAGATCCTGCCAGCTTCACCGCCCCCAGAGCTGTGACGCAGGGCCTGGATAGCGTCCCTGCCAGCGGTTTTTAAATTGCACATCAGAGCGCATGGTTCCTAAGGAGAAACAGGAGACCCAGTCTTCCCCCGCCTGGCCTCTTGGGAGTTTAGATTAACAACAAATGACTTTTAGGATCCGAATGCTTCTCACATTATTTAAGACATAGTTACACTAAAAAATTAGTAGTGTCCTTCTGAAATTCAGGTTCTAGGAGTCCAGCATTTTCTCTAATCACCTTTCTCTCAGGCCTCTAATATGCTCTCTCTGGCAGCCCTGAGGACTCCCAGGAGCCTCACAGCTCCGCCTGAAAGCAAGCCCCTGTCCTCTCTGTACCAGCTCCTCCAGGTGTGGAGGGATCCCACAGGGTTTGACTGACTTCAGGAGTCTTACAGCCAGTTAGTGGAAAATAAAAGTCTGTAGTCAGGTTTCCTGATTGACCCACTGGCCATCCATCCGCCAGTATATCTACCCATCCATGCACTTACCCATCCATCCATTCATTCACCATCCATCCACCTACCCATTCATCGATCCATCCATCTATCCATCCATCCATCCATCCACCCATCCACCCATCCATCCACCTACCCAACCATCCAGCCATCCATCCATCCATCCATCCATCTATCCATCCATCCATCCATCCTTTCATCCATTTATCCACCCATCCATCCATCCATCCACCCATCTGCCCACCTACCCCATTCATTCATCCACCCATCCATCCATTCTCCCATCCATCCTCCAATCCATCCACCAACCCAACCATCCACCCATCCACACATCCATCCACCTACTCATCTATCCATCCACCCATCCATCTACCTATCCATCCATCCACCCATCCTTCCATCCATCCATTCCATGCATCCATTCCACCCATCCATCCACCATCCAGCCAGCCAGTCAGGCTCTGGCCTTTGCGAGCTTCTGGGAAAACAGAAACACACAAGAAGGGTTCTATGTCACCTATGGACTTTGAGAACTGTTGGAAAGCAGATCCTAGCCCAGCAGCGGCTGAAAACCAGCAAGCGCCCCAGGATGAACACTGCAATCCCAGTGGGTGCGGCCCTGGTGCAGGGAGGGGCTGTCCCTAAAGGTGGTACTGAGGCTGTGTCCTGAAGAGGAGCAACATTGCCCAGGTGGGACGGAGCAGGGAGAGGTCTCAGGCAGTGGGGCTTGCAGGAGCCCCAATACATGAAAGGTGCCGACTCAAGGGTCCAGTTCTGTCTCAGTCCTGCCCCAAGTCTGTACACAGGGCCCGGTCCTCTGCTGAGCACCACAGATGCTTTTGGATTAGAGAAACCTTGGTTTAGCAGCATTCCCAGGCTCTGTGCCCTAGATACAAAAAGAAAACCAAAAACCACTGCGAAGAAGCTGCCAAATGCCCCCCAGGGGAACTCCCTCATTTAGGACCCCCGTTTTAGAGTCTGCAAGGCAAAGACCAAAGCCAGCTTGGCCCCTTGTTTGAAGGAGGTTGTAGTTGAAGTGGGTGCAGCAGTGATCAAACAAAAATCTGCCCCAACATCTCCCGATGGAGACAGCCACCAGCCGGTGCCTGACGCTGCGTGACTATTACACAAGGGCTAAGAACATGAGTCAGACAGCTGCTCTTAACTGCATCTCAATCACAGAGCCGTGTGTGTATCAAGTCAATAGCATATTGAATTTTTTCACACTGTTTATCTAGCATAATTTGCAGTTGGTCTGTATTTGATTAAACACCGTCATCTTTTATGTACGAGTTACATAAGTAAATAGGAAAATCATTACAGTCTGATGCCCCATGAAAAATTAATCTCTGGTCTGTCTGGCACCACACGCTGGGACTTGCTGGGACCGTGTGGTTAATTGATGCGGGAGGGGTGAGGTGGCCTCTAAGGTGAGTGGGGAATGTCATTTCTTCATTTTCCTAAGTTGGAAGTGTCAGAGATTTCCTGCAAATGTGTGGAATAAAATCTATAGTCAAGCCAGGTGCTGGCGCACGCCTGTGATCCCATTAGCTCGGGAGGCTGAGGCAGGAAGGAAGATCACAAAAGTTCATGGTCAGCCTCAGCAACTTAGCAAGGCCCTAAGTAACTTGGTGAGACCCTGTCTCAAAATAGAAAATAAAAGAGCTGGGGATGTGGCTCAGTGGTTAAACACCATGGGTTCAATGCCTGGTACCAAAAATAAAACAAAAAAGACTGTTGTCATTGGTTATTTAATCAGATACATCTTCTAGAAGCTTCGGAGTAACCAGTTATCTATCTCACTGCTAGACGGGTAAGCCTTTTGGGAGATTATCCCCATATTGGGCAGAAGCAGGTCCTCCTGCCTATTGGGTCAACCTACCCAGCTTCTGTCCTCACACTGGGCGTGGGGGTGTTGCCGGGACCTCAGTCTCTGGAAGAGGGCAGGGGACCACTTTTCAGGCAGGCAGCATCCTCTGTGGGTGGGACACCTCCTCTTGGCTGGTATGCCCCCAAGCCTGCCAACCGTTCAGCAGAGCCTGTGCCCAGAGGGACCCAGCCAAGGGCGAGGCTTGGTGGTGGATACAGAGCCAAATTCTAGCTGGTCCTCTTTCTGAGGGCTCCCAGGGAGCCTATGATTCCAGAAAAGTTGGGAAGGGCCCCAGCACTCCAGCACTGGCTTTATGAGCACCGTGGGAGCTTCCCTTCTCTTCCCTCCTCCACGCGTGTCCTGGGGCTGCCCTAGCAAGCTAGGTGACTTCAACAACAGAGATTAACTCCCAGTTCCAGAGCCCAGAAGTCCAAGATCAGTGTGTGGCTGGGGCCCTGCTCCCTTCTGAGCAGCAGGGGACCGGACCTTGCTTCCTACTGCTCCAGCTCCTGGGCTCTCCCCTCCCAGCCCATCTTCACGTGGCTTCTCCTTTTCTCACCTCTCCTGTGTCTCTTGTAAAGACTTTGTCGTTGGATTTAGGACCACCCAGGTAACGCAGGGTATTTCATCCTGAGACCCTTAACTTCATCACTTCTGTGGAGATCTTGCTTCTACAAGGTCACAGTCACAGCTTTCAGGGAGGACTTCTGAGCCCCTCTCAGCCCTCCAGCCTGTGCCGACACAAAGAGGCAGGGCAGACAAGCAGAGACCGCTCCACCCCAGCCTGCCCTGTGGCTCCCTGCTGCAGTCTCGCAGGCCTGCTGGCCATGGGTCCTTTGGTCTCCTGGCCTCTGCTCAGCAATGAGCTTGTGCCTCAGGGTGCACACGAGCAATCAGGACAGTGAAGGAGCCACTCTGACAGCCTCGGCTGGGAGGGTCCCCGCTCCTCCTCACCTGGGAACCGGGACGCAGCCTCTGCGCTGGCCACATGGGGAGGTTGGTGGTGGACCTTTCATCCTCCCAAGGAGACCCTCAGCGAAGCCTGGGTGAAGACGGCAGAGAACAGGAGGGCCACAGGTGTGACGCCACCCCTGAGAAGTTACAGTGAAGTGTCACAAATGTAGTGGCATACCCTCTTTGAGTTTTCGAGTCTGAAGCTGCTGATCATGGCAGTGCTGGGTTGCCTGGTCTCTGGGCGCCCTGTGTCTACCTTCTTCTAACTTCTGGATGCTTCCGCAATCCTTATTGTATGGTGTCTTCCTCCTTCTGCAAAGCACATCAGCCAACTTCTGCCTCCTTCGCCGAGCCTCCTGCTGACTCAGACGCTCCTGGTGAGAGGGTCCGTGAGGGAAGCTGGCTTTGCTGGGGTAGCTGAGGACAGCCTCCCAGCTCAGGGTCCTTGCCTGGGTCACAGCTGCTGATTCCCTTGGCATGAGAGGCACTCAGCTTCCACGAGTCACAGGCTCTGGGGACCAGGACTTGGATGTCTTCCAGCGGTTGCATTATTCAGAGCTGTGCTCTGGCGTCCATGCCCAGCCCCCTGTAGCCAGCTCGGGCAGATGGGACAGTTAGAAGGGAGCTTTCTGTTCCCAACACTGTCTGAAGGCTCCAACTGCGCCAGGGAACCCATGACCGCCATGCAGCCCGTCCAGCCTGCACCAGCTGTCCCGCTCCTGCTGCTGACCAGCCCTTCAGGATGCCCCGGGGCTCTCACCCCGGTCCTGCCACCATGGTCCTGCCCACTCTACTGCTGACGAGTGCTCCGTGCAGGCCCCTCCAGCAACCCCGTCCAGTCCCCAGGCCGTTTCATGCAGACTTGACACACGGCCTTCTCATTGCCCCCGGAACCAACCCTCCTTCCTCACTCATTATCTCTGTCCCCTCCTGCGCTTTCTAGCCCCTCCCCACAGAAGTGAGTCTCCCTCACCACAGGGTCTCCACCTGGCACCCAGTGGGAACAGAAGAGGGAGCATGAAGTGCTGAATGCCCTGGTGTGCTCCAGGAGCTGGGTCTGTCTGACCAGGCAAGGCCGCCGGGACCCTCTAACCAGACTTGGGACATACTGAAGGTCTGCCTGTGAAGGTGGCTGGGCCGTGAAACAGTGCTGCCCCAGGCAGCTCATTGCTCCATCGGCCCCCGGGGTGCAGCTCCTGAGTGAGCTGCACCGTGGACCTTAGACCAAGGCAGCCTCAGGGGCCTCTGTACGTCCAGGGCAGCTCCGTTTCCTTTCCCTCCAAATTTAAAACAGCAGGTTAGGAGCTGCGGCCCAGGGACCCCTGGGGCTCACCTGCAGCTGTGTGCCCTGCAGAGTGCCTTGTGCTGAGGAAGGGCAGGCCTGGGGTCAGGTCATCCTGGGCCAGCCAGGCGCCACCCTGGTGGCAGCTGGTGCACCTGACTTGCAGATGCAGATCTCCCTCCTGCATGCACTATCTGCTCAGCCACGCACATGACAGCTGCTCACAGCCTCAGAGCTGGGCCTTAGGTCCCTGCTCACAGAGGCCTGGGTGTCTCCACGGTGTACTGCCACACTTGCAAGCTGGGTCAAGGTAGGACATGGAGTCGGGGGGCCAGGTCTGGTCAGAGGCAGGGCTCCACCCATCCTCCAGGACTCCTTCCAGAGCCGTAGGCTGGGCATTGTGCTGCCCCTACCAGGAAGGCTATGCTAGTTCCCATACCCAGTGTTCCATGGCCCAAATCTCATTGCACAACTTGGCAGACTTCAGCCCAGGGGTGTGGCCTGGGGGCACCAGGAACCCTGGGATTTGAAGGAAGATGTGCCACCCTCCGTGCTCTCCCTCAGGGCAGCCTTACCTGGCAGCCCTACCATCTCCACGTGGCTGCCACTCTGCCCTGGCCAAGGCTGGACAGGTGGTCATCTGGTCAACCCAGCCCTCTTATTTTGTTCAGCCCAGTTCTGACTCAGACACCCAGACATGGCAGCACTTATGTCTGGGGATGTCTGTCTCCTTGTCTGCCTCTTGCTGGGGAACATCAGCCCCAGGAGAGCTAGGACCTTGTCCCTTGGGGACCCAGGAAGCATCTGTCATAAGAAAGCCAGCAAGGTGATCCGTGGAGCTTCTGAGGGTTGCGCCTGACCTGGTGACTGTGTTCCTGGATGCCTGGCACAGCATACCTGACAGCAACCAGTAGCTGGAAGGAAGCAGGGAAGGGAGGTGGGAGAAGAGACGGGAGGAGGAGGGTTCTTTGCAGACCCATCACAACCACCAGTGTGGCATCCCACGAAGGCCACATAGACTGACCCCAGCACACCTGTGCTGTGCTGCTTGGCCTTGCCTGGCCCCCAAGGGCCAGCCAAGCCCCCAGGACAGCAGAGTGCCTTCTCTCCCACGCCTTATTCCAGGCCCTGGACAAGTCTTCATTTAGAGCAGTCGGCCTGCCTGGCCTCTGGTCCCGCCCCTGCTGTCTACTAGGCAGGTGGCCTTACTAAGTCCTGAGTCTCTTGGACCCACTTCCCTTGGCTGTCGAATGAGGACTGTAGCCCTTGGGGATGACTGAAGGTGAAGGGGGCCAGTCCATTGCAAGCTTTGGCCGAGGGAATACCCAGGCACAGTGACAGCAAGAGCCTCGGCCACCACCTCCGTGTCCTCTGCCTCCCTCAACTTCTCCCTCCCAAACCCCCAGACCCCGTCCACAGTAAAGGTCAGAAGCATGTTCCTCTTGTAGGACACACCTGCAGACTGCAGGTGGAAGACCTCCATGGAGTGGGGTGCACACTCCCTGCCGATGTCTTCCTTAGACCCCCATCCCTAGCCCTTCCCCTGGCCGCGTCTCCATCCCCACCTCTGGACTAAGTGCTTGGTGCCTCTGCTCCAAGAGGCAGCAGCTAGTGTGTCTTAGTAACACAGAGCCAGACAATTAGCCAGGCTCAGGGGAGCCGTGAGCAAGAAGCGAGCAAACAGACCTTCCGGAGGGACGAGATTTACTCAGGCCCCCGGGCGCTTGCAGAAGATTTAGATTTCTCTACAGCCAGGCAGAGGGGACAACAGGGAAGAGGCTCTTCGACCCTGGTACGGCTGCAGGGTTGAAGACATTCCCCCTAGCTCACATCTGGGGAGCTTCCACTGAGGCTGGGGGACTCTGGAGCTCTCCGGTCAGTCATCAGGCAAATCCTCTGCTGGCGCCCGGCTGAATTTGAGCTCGTCACATCCGTGCTGGCATTAAAAAAACAGATTATAAAGACTGCTCGTCATTGGGTACTTAGTGCGCCAGCCATGGCGAGCAGAGCAGCTGTGCGGCATCTTAGTGAGCAGCTGGTGGCCTGTGAGGGAATTCTCACTGTTGTGCTTTTGCCAATAAGAGGACTGAGGCCCAGGCAGGCTGACCCACCTGCCAGGGTTGCACGGCAGCGGCGGAGGCCTCTCTGCTCCCAGAGCCACACTCAGGTCCTCCTCCCCTTCGTCAGCCTGCTGTGAAAAATGACCAACACTCTGTAACCTCAGCGCCTTGGGAGTCTGAGGCAGGAGGATCACAATTGCAAGGCCAGCCTGGGCAGCTTAGCAGGACCCTGCCTCTAATGGGAAAGGGCTGGGGTGTGGCTCAGTGGTGGAGCGCCGCCGGGTTCAGTGCCCAGCACTAAGAACACAGGCTGACACTTGGAGGTCCTTGTGGATGCTGGATGACACGCACAGGGCGAGTCCTCGTGGCCTCTGCTGCTCATGATGACGTGCGTGAAGTCTAGAGGCACCTGGATGTCTCCAGAGCTGTCTGTTCGGGGTTTTTAAATTTGAATAAGACGGCCCGCTGAGAGTTGAGGCAGGCCTTCTCCTGTGCGCCGTCCATCACTAAGGAGATCTCCCGGGTACCCTGTAGGCTGGGATTCTTGACTTTAAACCTCTGGTGATGGGGCCAGGTGCAGATGCCACGGTTGGTTCACTGTCCCCACTTGCTGGATTCGCCACGGTGAGCCCAGGACCTGGATAGGCTTGAGTGCACCGCAGGGGGCCCAGCTGCAGCTGGAGTGGAGCTGGAGTGGAGATGGAGCCGAGATGGAGCGGAGATGGAGCCGAAGTCTGGATTTCACAGCAAGAGGCTCCAAGGTCTGCGGAGTCCTGGGATGTGTGGGGACTTTCCCCAGCTGCCCCTGGAGACCCCTGGAAGAGGGTAGGGGGCTCTGCCTCCCACTGACTGTGTGACCTTAGGCAGGTGACTTGTGTCCTCTGTGACTCAGTGTCCACCCACAGGATGGCAGCATCATCATGCCAGCCTTGTGGGACCATCGTGAGGATCCAGTAGAACACAGCCACGCCTGGCAGGCAGCAAGTGCTCCATGGGCTCAGGCCCTGCGTGGAGGGTGGGAGGGCGGCTGCAGGACGCCCTCTTACAGACCAGTGCACTTGGAGCATGAAGCCCCTGAGGGAGACCCTCTGCAGGCTCCCTCCCAGCCCTCACCCCGTGCCCTGTGGGGAGACCTGGGCCCACCCTGCACTTCTCTGCTTCTCTGCAGTGTGGCTTGGCTCACTCCAGTCCCGGGTTGGGGCAGCGCTGCGGGCTGACTCTGCACTCTGACACTGGAGATGTAGGCAGGAGATGGACCTGGGCCACTGCAGCCACCGTCCTTCAAATTTGCACAAAGGGGATTTACGGTTTTAATGGTAAATTAATTTTAAGACTTAATGCCTAATTAAATAGACGTGAAGCTCTCGCAGCGGATGTTAATGTTCAGCACAAAGGACGTCCGCCAAGGTGTCCGGAACAGGCGGCCCGCCACGCGCCTCCCCGCCAGCTGTCTCGCCTGGGCCCAAACTCCCTGGTAGTGCTGCATCTCTCCACGGTGACCCAGCCACCCAGCAGCAGCCCACAGCAGCCTCAGGACTCCACACGTTCCTTGTAGGGCAGAGCCACCTGGGTGTCCTAAGGCTGAAGCACCTGCCCAAGGCCAGGAAATGAAGGCATCTGCTCCTCAAGGCCCAAGTGAGTGTTGGCGAAAATGAGATCCAACCAGATTCCCAGGAGAAGGGGACAGAAGCCTGGGCCAGTGGGGCCACTCCCTGGTTCCCCTCCCCTCCTCTGGGTGAGACGTGAGGACCCCCCCTGTCCTTCAGCCAGGTGGGCAAAGAAGTCTGTGAGCTTGTTGGACCCAAGCCTGGGACCTCAGCACAGTCCTTGGAGGAGGTGGCCATCATCAGCTCACGCAGCCTGGGCGAGGGCCTGGAAAGACTGCTTCCGTCAGCTCTGACACTTCGTCCCTCTGCACTAGATGGCAGGGACCACGGCCAGCACACCAGCCCCCCACCCACAGCACCAGCTTCAGAGTTCAGTGTCCTCTGTCTTGGGACCCACCAGGCTGTTTCCTGCCAGCACCCCTGTGTGCTTTCTTCCTGAAGGTGGCATGACACTGGGCACTGGGGCCTAAGAGTAAATGCAGCCCCAGGCAAAGGAGCCTCAGGGCCAGCAGGAAGCTGGATGCACACCCGGTGCCTTTGCAGACCCCTGGAATCTGTGGGGAGCCTGAAGAGGCCACCTGCTGCATCCTGGGCTGTGGTGGGGAGGGGTGCCCCAGCTGCCACCTGATGCCACCAGCTGCTGCTCCTGCTTTTGACTCCCCACCTGCTAAACTCTGCTCACCCCCACAGCATGGGCTGTGGCCTCACACACTGCATCTGACATCACCCTTGAACTGTGCCAGTGATCAGGCTCCCCAAGCCAGAGAGCGGCCCATGTCCTCGGTCCCCCTTTGCAGCCCTCGGCTGGCTCTTCTCCCTGTGTGGCCGCAACTGCCGCCCTGTGCATCGTAACTATCATCTCCAGTCAACTGATGATCTAACCCACGCCCATTCCAATTTTAAAGGCACCCCTGTTAGTGACTAAAAAGGCAGAGTGCTGGGGTTGGGGAGATGCCAGCCCAGCACCACTCCGGACAGGCAGAAGACAAGGGTACCAAGTCCCTGCCTCTGGACCTCAACAAAACTGCACTCAGCTCTGGGGGAGGAGATGGCCCTCTTTCTGAAGCAGGTGGGGAGAGGTGGTGGCAAGGGGTCAGCAGAGGGTGGGAAAGCAGCCCCTGGGACCTGGGGTGTAGCCCCTCCTACTGGGGCGGATGGGGTTGCTGCCGGTTCCATGGGAAGCGGGTCTTGGTTGCTTCCATTCCAGCCCTCTGCGCACTAGACCAGTGCAGAGGGCTAAGCCACAGGAACCCAGTCTCCATGCTGGAGTGGCTCAGCTCTGTATTCAGGGGGCCCAGGTTCTGGGACACCAAGAGGGACCCCCATGCTGCAGGGATCCACAAACGCTGAGCTTTGGCGGGGAAGGAGGGAGGTGGGGTGCAGCTCAGAAAGGGTGAGTTCTGCAGCACCTCAGCTGCTCACGCCCTGCCACATGTAGGCAGAGAAGGCACCGGAGGCAGAACGGGCATCCCTGTCCCTCGTGCCCACTGCCCTCTCCCACCTCCTCCACCTGCCTCTGCTCTCCTGCAACCTTCCCATTGCCTTGGAGCAGAGTGGCTCTTCCTCTGCTGTCTCCGGAGTGGGGAGGCCCCCGGAATCACTTTTGACATTGCACAAGGAGGAGGTGACCCTCCCCCCCACCCCCAGCTGCGGGAGACCCTGTTTCTAAGCCACACAAGCTCTGCACCAGGTGCCCTGCTGTTTCTCTGGGAGATTTATCTGTCTTTTCTGTCCTAACGTGTGCTGTTGCTCCGCCGGCAGGGCCCTTATCCACAGAAGCACCTGGGCGTCCTTGTATTAAAAAGTTGAGTACTCCAGCAAGTGCTGTTTGCAGGAGCAAAGGCCTGGGTTCCTGCAGACTGACAGCTGGGAGAAATATGAACTGCACTCCCTTGATAGCCAGAAGCAGGACCCAAAGCAGCAGGATTCCGTCCACACCTTGACACACTCCGGGAGTCCCTCCACGCTGACCTCAGGGACAAAGGCATCTGCTGAGCCATCTCACTGCTGAGGCCAGCAACCTTGGGACTCCTTACTTTAACTGTGCAACCCTTAGCCTTCACTCCGAGGGTCTCCGTAATGAGAGCAAGCAGCTGCCTCCTGGGTTCCCAGTCTCTGCGGTTATGGTCTTGGGCACAACGGCCACACCTGTGATCCAGCTGCTCAGGAGGCTGAGGCAGGAGTGTTGCAGGTTCCAGGCCAGCCTGGGCAACTCAGCGAGACCCTATCTCAAACTAAAGTGTTGAAGAGGGACCAGGGACGTAGTTCAGTGGTAGAGCACTTGAAAAGCATGCACGGCGCCCTGGGTTCATGCCCAGTACTGCAAAAAATAAAATTAAATAGTAGAGGCAGTTAGAGCAAGGAGAAAGTGTGTGGAGGCAGGCTGTCGAGGAAGCTTCCTGGGGGATGCAGCTTTACACCAGGGCTTCAAACAACCATTGTGTGCTCACGGCACCGTGGGCTGGGCCCACTGGACGGCCGTTCTGCTGGTCTCACCTGGGGTACCCGACAGCTGCAGACATCTGACTGTTCATGGTGCTGGTGCTCCAAGGTGGCCTCACTCACATGCCTAGTGCTGAGGTCCAGACGTCTGCCAAGCCCCTCTCTGCTCCACGTGGCCTGCCCAGGGGCAAGGAGTGGGGACATAGCTCTCTTTACTTTCACCCAGAGAGTTTTCTCTCAGGTGCAAGGCCATACACAAGCACATGTCGCCGTGATGCAGGGTCATGGCCTGAGCCATTTCTCCAGGAGTCCCAGCCTGGCTCCCCAGGGAGGGCTCTTGTCCTGGGGTCTGTGAATGGGGTGGGAAAAGCCTCACCCTGGCTTCCCTCTGTCTCTGCTCATAGTTCCTTATTCCATGCGGTGAGGAACAGAGGTGGCCGCAGCATAGTGTCCGTGTGAGGGGAGACAGACTTCAATGTGAAGTTGGGGAGCTGCCACACCTGTGAACGAGCTTCCTGTTCCCCACACGTGGGATCGCCAAGTCCACCAGCAGGCCCACGCCCTGCTGCTTCTCCCTGCCATGAGGCCGTCAAGGAGCCGGCCTGGATCTCAGTTGAGGAGCATTTGACAGCAGTATTTCAGTGCCAGGGGCTTGTTCCGCAGTCCCAAGTGCTTTCTGTGGGGAATTTAGAGCCGTACTCTGCAGGGGCCCCACAGCTGTGCCTGCCCTTAAGGACCCCTTCTCCAGGGGCCTGCAGGGTCCTCTTCCCATGCTCTGGGAGACTCTGAGGATGCAGGCGATTCCCAGGGGCTGACCAAGGCACGGAGGAGCAGGACAATGTCTTCGAGAACAGAAAGCGGGGGTGGCCCCACACAGCAGGTCGCCACACTCCCCACAGGCGGCCAGCAGCTGCCCACGGCACGGACCTGCTGTGCTCGCTTTGCGTCTTTCGCCAGCCCTGCTGAGGCGGTGAAAGCACCGCGCACCGAGCCGCTGGACTCCAGAAGTCTCAACTTGTGTGCCGGGAAGCCCTCATCTACCTCGGTGAGACCCCCGTCCCTAGCTCCCTGCCCATTGCCCCCTCGTCCCACTCTGGCCCCTAGAGATGAGGTTTCCGTGAACGGCTCAGCATGACCGGGCTGAGACTCACCGAGTCGGTCACTCTGTGGCTGGGCAGAGTTCTGTGGTGTGGGCTGGCCAGTGTTTGGCGATCTACTCACTGATGGCTTCTTCTCGATCCCAACTACTGCCATCAAAGCTGCCGTGACAAGCCACTGCTCATCTTTGAGTGACGCCCACCTTCGTACTTGGGTAAAGACGTGAGCGGAGTGGCCAGGCCATTGGGAAGGTGAATGCTTAGCTACGTAAGAAAGCACCAGATACTTTCCAAACTGCATCATGTGAGAATTAGGAGGTCCGCAGGCCCATTCTCAGAGCACAGCACTCAGCCCTAAGTGTGAAACTGGGATATCAGAAAGGAGTCGCGGCGGTTAACGCCGGAGTGTAAAATCCACAGCCCTGGACACACAGGAGGTGGGGAAGCCCCCTCCCCTGACCAACACCGCAGCTCAGGAAGTCCTTCCTGCCACAGGAGAGCAGGGGGAGGCGGGCACAACCTTTCTTTAAACACCCAATAGGTGCCAGGAAGGCCTAGGCGACCTTCAGGAAGAGCTGTCCCCAGAGTCCTCAGCCAATGAGGAGCCGGGATGAGTGTAACCGCTGTGGGTTAGCCTGCGCCCCCAGATACCCCACCTTCAGAAGCCTCAGGGAACCCTCGCTATCTCTGTCCCCCGTGTCTCTCGGTCCACTCTGTGGGTTTGGAGAGGTGAGTAGCTTCTCCCACGTCTCCAGGGCCCCTGCATCCTCCTGACACTGGGTTGTTTGAGCAGGCCGTTAAATTCAACCATTCAACACAAGCTTGGTGATGTCTGCTTTGGGTTCCAGCGTGTATTTCCCTAAAACTAAGACAGCGAGCATTTTGCGCATATATTTTTCAGGTGTGCGGTTTCCTTGGTAAGTTGCCCATTCGAATTATTTGCCCATTTATTCCATCGGGTTGCTTGCTGACTCACGACGGGGCTTTGGCGTTTTCTCGTGTGTTCCAGACATGGATTCCTTATCAGACTTTAACTTGCAATTATTTTCTCTCTGTGGCCTGTCATTTCATCCTTCCAATGCTGCCTGTTCAAGAGCAGAATTTCTTTCTCTTAGTGAAACCTGGTGTATCCAAACTTTTCCTTTCATGCTGTTAGTGCTGTAACTAAGAAATTGTCCCCTACCCCAAGATTCACAAGGATTTCTCTCCTATTCTTGCTTGAAGCTTTAGATTTCACAGTTGGGTCCATGATCCACCATCCATCCCTGTGCGTGGGGCCCGCTGTGGACAGAAGTTCGCTGATTGGCTTCTGGATGTCCATATACCTGTTCCGGCGCCCTCTGTGAATGTCCCATCCTTTCCCCGCAGACCTGACCTTGCACCTTGGTCGACAATGGGTTGGCCACATGCGTGTGCATCTGTCTCTGGCCTCGTTGCTGTATGTGGAGAGTCCATTCCCAGCCCTCGTCTGTGCCGTCTCGGTTCCGGTAGCTTCTGGCAAGTACTGGGTGAGTCCTCCACGCTGCTGTCTTTCCAGTTCATGGAGGCTATTCTAGGAGCTTCGAATGCCCATGCACATTTTAGAATTGGTTTGCTGTTATCTTGCACAAGCTTCCTGGGATTTTGATTGGCGTTGCATTGAATGCAGGGATCCACTCGGGCAGACTGGCAGGTTAACACGCAGTCTGCCTGGTTCTTTCGTTTTGCTCTGCGGTTTTTTGCAGCAGTTAGTGTACAGGGCTTGAACAACTTTCGTCCAAAGCATCTCACAGTGTTTCATGGCTTTCGACCCTGGTGTAGTTTTGCAATTTCAATTTCATTTCCAGCTGTTTGTTACAACTACATAGAGATAGAAATTTTTCTTGTGTATTTATCATGTATCCTGCACCCTTGTTTAACCTCTCTCAGTGCTGGTAGGTTGGTTGGTTATTTTAGAGTGCTAGTGTTTTCCATAGAGATGATCATATCTTCCGTGAATACAATTTTACTTCCTCCTGTACAACCAAAATGCTTTTAACTCTTTTTCTTACCTTATCGCAAGATCTAGGACCCCTATATCATGCTGAATAGAAAGGGGGAGAACCAATATTCTTATTTGTTCTTTATCTCAGGGAGAATATCTGGTTTGGTACGAGCTAGGGTTTTCATAGACACCTTTATTAGAGTTTCCTTCTGCTCCTAGTTTGCTGAGAGCTCTTATCAAGAAGCACTCTGGATTTTGTCAAATATCTTTTAGAAATTAAATTATCAGAAATATCGAGGTGCTGTAAGAACGCATGCTTGAAAGTGGGTGAGCATGCTGCAGACCACTTCGGACAATCCAACCTCTGCATGAAAGGAAGACTCAGAAAGAAAATTTGGATATGGGGTGGTCGCCCCACAGTCTTTCACCATGGTATTTACTGGGTTTAACAGTGACATACAAAAAAACTTATAAGGAACTTTCAAGGCAAAGAATTTTGCCTTGAAATCTGGTCAACTTGATCTAGAGTGTGAAGGGTGTGGCTGTAATCCTAAGGAGTATTTCGAGACAGGCCTATAATCTGTAGAGCTCATTTTCGGGGAAGCTGAACGTCAAGCAAGATACGTATTCAAAGGTAAGTTCTGTAGCTGAGGGGCTGGATGACTCGCAGGCATCCAGGGTGCATCTGGTGACTTGGAGATCTGACTGCCTGCAGCCCGCTGCTTCCGGGTGTCCCATGTTGTGTTCCACCAGGCTGCCAAGTCAGATGACCCCAACGTCTCCAACATGAGCAAGGTAAACTTCACTTCTGCAGAAGAGGGTGTGCTCACAAAAGGAATCCAGGGAGCAAGCATTCCTGGGTGGGCAATCCCCAATATTTATCCCTAATGAAGCACTGACCCCTCCCCAATTGGAGGAGCTCAGATTACGATCTCCACGGTTGGCTAATTTAAAATTGAGGTGGGTTCAGAAAAGGGATATAGGTGTAATTAGATAGCTGTCATGGAATTTTTTTTTTTTTTTAAAAGAGAGGACAGTGAGAGAGAGAGACAGACAGACAGAATCAATTTTTATTTAGTTTTTCATGTGACTTTCTTTGCTCTGACATTTCATTGTGTACATGGTGCTGGGGTTCAAACTTGGGTCCTCATGCATGCCAGGCAAGCGCTGTAACTGCCAAGCCACCACTTCAGCCCATGGATTTTTTTTAAATTGCTTCTTTCTGACCTTGTGGTTCCCTAACTTAAGATGGCTTTGTTATACATGTGAAATTTAAGTTTCAGTAAACCTGTGTTGCATTACAGGTTTAGCTTTGTAGAAAAGAAAACATAGATCCTTCTGGCATCCATTGAGAGCCACTGGTTTCTATTCTTTGACTTGTCAATGTAAATTATATTGATTTTTTTAAAATGTTAGGTCAATGCTTGATATCTGACAACACTATTTTAGTGCGAGTGGCTTATTTTATAATCCTGAGCATCTTATGTTAAGAAATTCTGGAATTCTGAAAGGGCTGCATCTGGAAAAAACACTGCTCAGACATAAGCTTTCCCCTCTGAGCGATCTGGAGTTCATCTACTGACACGAACAGATTGCTCCCCTCCGGATTCTAAAGAACGTTGCTCTTTGGTTTTATTTTCTTTGTCTATTTTTGCCCTCCTTTGGTTTCAGAGTAATTCTGGCCTCACAGAATGACTTGGGGCATATTCCCTCCTTTTCAAGATTTTAGAAGAAATTATGAAAAATTTGCAGTTTTCATTTTGTGGAATTCACTAGTGAACTCATGTGGGATTGGACATTTGTTTGTGGGAGAGTTTTAATTAGAATTTAAATGTCTTTAATAAAGATAGGAGAAGTCATGATATTTATTTATTCTCTCAAGTCCATTGCACTCAGGTTTTTAGATTTGTTGGCAAGAAGCTGTTCACTGTTTCTTCATTATTCTTTTCATATCTGGGGAAACTGCTGGAGTATCACCTAAGTTGCGCTATCGTGAATGCTTTCTTCTTTTTTTCCTCCTGATCAAGCTGCCTGGAGATTTGTTAATTTCATGGATCCCTTGAAAGAAGAAAGGTTTTTTAAAAAAATGATTTTATATGTTCTTCTTCCATTGATTTCTGATTTGTGTTATTTTTATTCAGTTCAAAGTACTTTCCAGGGCTGGAGCAGTGGCTTGGAGGTTACGGCGCTTGCCTGGCATGCGCAAGTACACGGGTTCAAACCCCAGCACCCACGTACACAACTAAGTGGTCAGAGCAATGAAAGCCACGTGAAAAAACTAAATAAAAAAATTGATTCTGTCTTTCTCTCTCTCTCTATCCTTTTCTCTTAAAAAAAAAAAAACACAAAGTACTTTCCAGTTTCCCTTTAATCCTTAGATTATTGGGAAGCAGTCAACTTAGCTTCCACACTCTTGGGGATTTTCCAGAAAGCTTCCTGTTATCAATTTCTCATTAAATTCCATTTTGGTCATGTTACTCGAGTCTTTTAAAGTTCATTGAAGCTGGTTTCATGTGGTTTATTGTACTGTGTGCTCTGGGTAAACTTGAAGAAAACTTGTGTTCTGTGGTTGAGTGTTAGCGTTGTTCAAGTCTCCAACAGCCTTGCTGGTTTTCTGCTACCTGAATCAATCACCGAGACAAACACATTGATGTTTTTTACCACACTTGTGGGTGGATTTTTCTTCTTGCAGTTCTATAAGCTTTGAATTTGTGTGTTTTTGAAGCACAAATACTGATGATTATGCCCTCTTATGAATGCTGACCCCTTTTCATTATGGAAAGAACATCTTTGTTCAGAGTGATGATAGCATTGCTCTGAAGTATTCTTTGTCATTTAGTAATATATCCATACTAGCTTTCTTTTTACTAGTGTTAAAATATCTATTTTATCTATTATCTTTTAAACTACTATCTTTTTATAATCAAAATGAATTTCTTATAGCTGAGTCATGTTTTTTTACCCAAATTGTCAATCTCTGTCTTTTAATTGAGGTGTTAGGCCGTTTACATTCATTGCACTATTATTGATAGGATTAGTTTCCTTTTTTACCCTGATTTATTGCATATATTGTTTCTTTTAACCTCCTTTTCGTCTTTTAAAAAATATCAATTGTGGTTTTTAAGACAATTTCATTTACCTCCTAATTTATTGGTTCATTGGTTAAAACCCCTTATCATGACATGTTTTTGGTTGCCTTGGGGTTTGTGGTATGCATCTTCAGCTTATCAAAGATCACCTTCTAGAAATGTATTCATTCACCTACAGCGTAAGAACCTCACAACGGTTTACCCCTGTATTAATCAGCTCAAGACACCTGACAAGAGGAGGAAGGATTTATTTCAGTTCAGTTTCTGAGCTTTCAATCTATGTGGGCTGACTCCAAGACAGAAATTTCACAGCAAGACAGTGTGGTGGAGGAAAGCTACACAACTCGCAGCAGCCAAGAAGAACAGGAAGGACAAGAAGGAGGAGAGAGATGCTGGGCGTGGGAAGCTCCTGAGGGCATGCCCCCAGCCACCGCAGCTCTTCATCCATGCCCCACTTCCCTGGAGTTTTTACCTTCTCCCAGTAGTCCATTCAAATTATTAATCCACCCAATGGATTAGTCCAATGATGAGGTGGATTAATAATCACGATCCAGTCACTTCCCCAAATCCCCAACTCTGAGCCTTGCTGCATTGGGGCCCAATTCTTTAGCATCTGAGATTTTGGGGGACATTCCAGTCCAGACCACACCAGCCCAGGTCTTCCTCTCCCAGCCTTCCTGCTCCTGCTGGCATACACTTTACTGCCGCCTGCGATGAAACCCACAACTTCTCTTCTCTTAAAGCAGAGAAGCTTTCCTTCTTCTTGACAGACTTCCTTCTTCCTCCTCATGGCTCAGGTCTGTTGGGGATGACTTGTCTCAGGTTTCGAATATCTGAAAAATTCCTTATTTCAGCTCCATTTTCCAAAGATCTTTCTGGGGCTAAAGAAATCCAGTTTGACAATTTGCTTTGCTTTCAGACCTTACAAATGTTTCTGCCTCTCCTTCACCCTGTTCTCCTGTCTACATTGCTTCAGACAGAAGATCCACGGCCACCATCTGTTCTTCTTTATGTAATGTGCCTTCTCCCCTCCGGCTGCCTTTAAAGCTTTCTCTTTATCGCCAGTCAAAAGCAGTTTTATTATTTTGTTCCTTGGTGTGGTTGTTTTATGCATTCTGCTCTCAAATTTCATCGAGATTCTTAGGTATGTGGATCTGTGGCTTTTTCAGGTCATATTTAGAAAATGTTTGTGCTTTATTTCTTCAGATAATTTTCTCTTCCCCCTCTTTTTTTTTGAGACTTCAATTACATATATATTAAGCTGTGTGAAGTTGTTTCATGACACACTGGTGCTCTGTTAATTTTTTCCCATCTTTTTCTTGCTCTGTGTTCTATTTAGTAAAATCTTATTGCTGTGTCTTAAACTTTATTAATCTTTTATTTTTTTAAATGACCCCCTAATTCCACCCAGGGTATATAATTCATCTTAAACAATTTATGTCTGGAATTTTGTTTCTTTAAAAAATGTCTCTAATTAAAATATTATTTACTGTACTTTTTGAATGTATGGAATTAAGTTATACTAACTGCGTAATGTCCTCGTGTATTAATTCCATTACATGGGCCATTTCTGGGCCACTTTAAATTGGTTGGTTTCTCTTCTTAATATGGGTCGTATTTTCTTGCTTTTTGAATGCCTGGTAAGCTTTGGTAATCACTAGACATCGTTGGACATCATGAATCTTCCCTTACGTGATGCCGGAGGTATTCTTGAGTTTGCTCTGGAACACAGTTGAGTTTCTGAGTCTTGAGTCTTGCTTATCAGCTTTTCCAGATTAGCACAGTGCGGCCTGTAGTCTAGGGCCAACCTCCCTGTGGATCGCAGCGATGGTTCTCTGAGCTTGCGCTCGGTGCCCTGGGACTCAGGGTGGGTCATGCTGGCTCGTGGGAAGGCGAGATCCCCCCGAGCTCCCAGCACTGCACCCTGTGGTCTTCCTGAGTAATCTCTCTCTGCGCTCAGGAAGTTTCTCACAGTGAATCTGCGTGCGGATCCACTGGGGACCCGAGGGGGCTCTCTGCAGATCCCTGGTGCTCTCTGCAGCTGTGGACTCCAGCTGCCTTGTCCTCCAGTGGCCTTGTCCTCCTTGAACTCTCTGTTCTGCTTGCTCCGCTTTGGGGGCCTCTAGTCTTCCCCCTGCTCTGCTGTACCTGAAGCTTTTGATGCCAGGTTTTTGAGATGAGGCCGGATTCTCTGCTCCCGCTGGTGAAAGGAGTCTGGGCCACTACAGATTCCAGCAGCCAAAATAGCCCGCTTCTAGGGTTTGCAGCCATTCCCAGTTAAAATTGGGAATCTGGGCTGGGTGCAGGTGTCTGCAGCTGAAAGTGTCAGCAGCTCTCCAGATAAAAGCTGGGTGTCGCAGCTCTTGGTGTGGCGGAAATTCACCCCGGGAATTCGGCGCCAATCTCCTGGGTTCTTGTCTTATGAATTTGAAGAATAAAATCCACGGACAACCATGGAAGGAGGAGTAAAAGGAGTAGGATTCATTTAAGGAAGGAGAGCAGAGACTCCACAGGCAGAGGGGTACCTGGAAGCAGGACACAGTCTAATGGAGGTCAGACCAGGGGTTATATTTATTTGGGGTATGAGCATAATTAACATTCATGCAAAGCAGGCATTGAGAAATGCATCAACTCCATTGGTTAAAATCTATGTAAAACAGGC
>PVKS010018438.1:0-40125 GCA_004027875.1 Aplodontia rufa
CAAACTTTTGTTTGAAAAAACCTGCCACATGATCATGTACTTGCCTATTGATCTGTAGCTACATCAGTTAGATATTACTCTTTCCAGTTCCTCTTAAAATTAAATAGGGTCAGGAGGCTAACTTTATCAGCAAAGCAGCAGAAGTGAGCTTTGCCATCACTTTCTCCTCCTTCATCTACCTTCTGCCATCACGACCTTGAAAGTCATGTGTTTAAAATGAAAGCATCACAAAATGGAAGGAACCTACATGCCTGAATCACTGTCTGGAGGAGAATCAATCCACCAATTAGAAATAAAAGGTTAATTGGGTTTTTTGCTTTTTACTTTACATTTAAGGAAAATAAACCATATTAGAATAGTACATGTGTTGAGACTTTTTGTTGTAGCAAATAACTTTAACTGATACAAACACTTTGAAGCCTATTTGTAAAATTGAAGCAAATAATTTCTGATTATCAACAAAATTATTGGTAAAGTAAAAGTAAAAAGTGAAAGAACCTTGAAAACAAAATCAATAGCCATATCACTTCAAAGTTAGTATGGTGCATACAAAATTAAAAGCATTTTGAAAGGACTCCGAGAAACCTAGTCTTGAATGGCAGCTCTGCATTTACTAGGTGTATAGCCGTGAACAAACTGATCTGTTATCTTGAGTCCACCTGTTCTCAGGTACAACTTGGGGAGAACCTGCTCTACTTCATAGGGTTGTCATGACAATACCATGACATGTGCAATATGCTTATGGCAAAGTCACACATTTAAAGTACTCAGTTAATTGTTTCTTCATCCTAATCTAATTTCAGAGTGTTTATAAACAGAAAGCTAGTAGTTTGTACTCACATGTAAGAAGAGAACATTTAATTTAATAAAAGACCCCATCACTGACTCCAATGAACATGAGAAAACATAATACAAGCTCCGATTAATAGGTTCAGGGAGAGACAAAGAATCTGTCTTCTCTGCTCATCTTAGGGAAAGTTTCTCAGGGCATTATTCCCCTCTTATCTCATGAATCCTTTGCACCTCCTCCATTTCATCCCTTTGCCAAGTACTAAAAACCTAAAAGGCAGTAAAAAAATAGATAATGGACCAGATATTTCTTTGTCAGCTGACATTTTGTTACAGCAGTCCCCAAAATTGCACAAAACTAAAGACAGCGGATCTTGCTCCCTTTTCAAGTTAATCTCACATTATTAGGGTAAGCATTTTGGTAGGCATAAATGATAATGATAGCAATATTTTAATGTTTGCTGAGCATTCTATAAAGTTCAAAGCATTCTCACATCCATTTTCTCATTATATTGAAAGAAATATGATCAAAGTAATACACACTAGAAGTAAAAGCTTGCAATCATGAGTTTCATGGGCCAAGGAGGGATTATGGCTTTTTTTATTTTAGTCACCAGTAAACTGTCCCATCACCCCAACAGACCTTTGAAATAATTGATGCTCCTGGTTCTTACACAGAGACTTCAGGTCGAATAACTGTGCTTCTCTGATGAATTATTATCTGAATCAAAAGCCTCAGGCATCGAGAAATGACAGATGCCAATGAATAATGCTAAAGCCAATACTTAATAAAACATCATTATGCAGCAAAAGAATTAACTTCCACGGTTCTTTTTAAAAACCTGCTTTCTGTTTTCTCTCTGGGTCCACATGTGCCAAAAATGGATCTAACAAGTTCACATCACACATACAAAGTTGATTATTCAGATACAATGGAAATAAAATTACTGAAGTTCTTTGTGATGAAACAATGCATGATATAGATTCAAGTCCTAAAACCAAGTGTGCAAATCACGCATGGTATTCAGTGAAGTGCCAACAATAGTTTCTGCTAACAAAAGCCAACAGAGGAAAGGCAGCAATTTTGATGCACCAAGTAAATGGCCAAATTATGTGCCCTCCTCCTCAAACAGACCCTTGGAACTCCTCTGAGTACAGAGCGGCTTCTTCCTAAATCACTGGTAGCTCTATGCCTGCAGTGTCTTGCTTGCCTGCAGAGGAAGGCAAAAATTGGCTGAATAAGACTAAACAACACTGATCAAAGGACAGAAAAACATTTTTGCCCCGTGTATCTGACAGCATGTTTTTAGCCAGCAGCATGTTACTTCTGCATGGACTCATGGGAGGTCTGAACACACATGCAATTAGTCATTACAGTGTCAACCACACCCTGGAACCCTCAACTGATATTCATACACGAAGAGGATAAGGATAAATTTCAATATCTCTGCTTTTTAAAGTCTAGATTTACATTCTCTCTTTTTTTTTTTTTTTTGGCCTGTAAATTGACTTTGAAAAAATTACTATTTCAAAAGTGGCTCAAATGGGGCTTTGGCATATTTTTTGAAGATGCTCAAGCATTATAATGTATCAAGCCCAGCATGAGGAACTCAAGAGGGGGGCTCTATTCTTGGCTTGGCCGCATATCATTCTCTCTCTTCTGAGCCTTAATTTCCCAGGTTCATATTTTCTCGCCTATGTAGCAGAATTTTTCTGAGAATTAAATGAGAAAAAAGCACTTTATTACAGTTAGAAGTGTTACATGAACAAAAGGTATTGTTGCCACTATGTTTTATTCAAAGAAACTAAAGCAATATTCACAGTCAGAGGAAGAATTAACAAAAACACATGGGCATTCCTGAATAGTTTCACATTATCACAATTTTTTTAGCATCTCACAAGTAATATCAATTAATTCATTTCCTTAATAGTGTTAGCGTATATTAATTTATATTTGTGGAATCAATAGTTTAGTATGTGAATCACATTCTCTTAAAAATGCACAAACTCCTATAAATCTCTGAAGTAATATATACTTTCCTCACATTGTCCATTTGTAAAATAAGTTCTCACATGCTGACAAAATTATTGGCCTGCCATAATAGTTGGTTTGCAGTGAAAGAAAGAGACTGTGTCTACCTGAATGGCCAAAAATCTACTCTGCTAATAATGTTCAGCCAGGCTGACCCACTACAACCCAGGGACCAGTGGTATGCTGAGTCACCAAAAGTGAGAGCTGGAAAATATCCAAATGTAAACTTGGATATGTCTTGCTACTCTGTGTATAGACTGAGGAAGCAAAGACCTAAGGAAATGTAGGATATTTTTAAAAGAGAGAGAAGTTTTTTTAATCCACATTTTTTTCTCAATGTTTTTTTCCTAACCACTAAGAGAAATTTTTGTTCCAATCATCTTTTTTATTTTTCTTCTTCCAAAGATTCATTTTTTGAAACTTTTATGAGATACCCAAGCTATATCTTTTTATAATCCTATGTTGACAAAGTGATTTGATATATACATATGTGTAATTAAGTTCAATTAAAGTATTTAGAAATGAGCATTGGAGGGATTCTGGGGGGCCAATAATGTACATTTCCTGACGTTGGTGATAGTTACATGGATGTGTTCATTTTGTGATAATTCATTAAGCTACACTCTTATAAGGTATATACTACTTTGTGTGCATATTATATGTCAAAAATAATATTAAAATAATCACAAAGATAGAAATAATGAAAATTGGCATTTCAATCATTATCCTAACCCATATTTATGAGATTTCCAAACTTTTACAGACAAAAATATGGAAATAACCACATAAATACATGTTTTTCCTTGTGTTTTCACTAAAAAACAAAAATTTTCTATATAAAGTATTAAACAAAGTATATCAGCACTGGAAATTAACTTGAAACCTGTACATATGAAATTGTGGAAACTTGCTATTGAAGTTCTAAATTAGTGCTAAATCATTATTTTCTTTGCCATATACAGTATATAAACATTTTCTCTAAATAGAGAACAACTCCATATCCCACAGTTTATTGGAGAAAATGATTGCTTCCTTTTTCAAATAAAGGAAAAAACTACAAATGGAAAAGACAGAAATTAAGTGCTTTTAGAATCATCACCATTGCTGAGAAAAGAGTTAATAAAAAGAATCAAACCAGACAGAGAAAAAATGCTAAATTACTGGAGCTATGCAAAATTTTTGAGATTTTGACCCACAGTGGATTTTTCAAGCCCTTCTAAAGTAATCCAAGTAAACCATCCTTGGAGAATTAGATGGAAAAATGCATCAAGATGATAGTTACAAAGAATGTGTTTGGAAGAATGGAAGTGACAGACTGATATGGACACTCAGTTGGTGTTTCATGGTGAGGTAAAGAGCAATGCTAGGGCTGGAGTGGTGCCTCAGCAGTTACTGTGCTTTCCTGGCACACACAAGGACGAGGGTTCAAACCCCAGCACCACATGCACGATGAAGTGTCAGAGCAACGAAAGCCACAAGAAAAACTAAACAAAATTGATTCTCTCTTTCTATTGCTCTCTCTCCCTGCCCCCTCTCTCTTTCAAAAATAAACAAAAACAAAAACAAAAAACAAGAAAGAAAATAACACTGCCAAAAAAAATCTAGAAGTTTCTTGTTAATAGAATATTTATGACTTCAAACATACTACTCAGGTTGAACCTTTAAATCAAACTAGGAATTTGAATTTGCGAAGAGAAATAAGGAAGGGGAATGGACGGTTATGAGAGCAGAGAATATGATTTGATTTCTGAAAATGTTTAAGATAGCAAATTATGGTCTCTTTTGTTGGAACAAAGCACCCAGAGAACTGAAAAAATAAATCAATGTTTGCCCAGAAATTTATAGCTTTGATCAGAATGGTTTTCAATGGGGAATGAAAGTGTTAAGGTAAAAATGCTCAGTTAAAACTTTTTAAATAGAGTGATTATTTTGGAAGACACAAATGACCCTGGAAGAAGACCTTTAATGAAAGAGATACCCACTAGCTTACAGGAGAAACCTATTTGAAAAAGAGAGACAAAAACAAAAGTTATAATCTGAGATGTGTGAACTCCAAATCACAACGAGCTCTAAATTTAAGATACTACCACAAGGCCTGGAGAGGTGGTTCAGTGGTAGAGCACTTGCCTGGCGCATGCATGAGTACCCAGGTTTCATCCCCAGCACCACATATACAACTAAGTGAAGGAAAAATAAAAGCCAGATTAAAAAAAAAAAGCAAATTAATTCTCTTTTTCATTCTCTCTCTGTTTTAGGGAAAAACATTAACACAAGAAAATAGATTATTATTGAATCAGTAAATGCTTTTATTGAATGCTCATTATTTGCTAAGCCCTAGGTTTCAGAGATGAAATACAGTACCCAAGAAACTCAGTGTCTAGGACCCACAGTCTAGTGGATGGGCAGATTTGGTAACAGCTAACATGGCAGAGATTCATATGGATTGCTATGAACTCATAGATGAGGGACCATCCAACTCAAACCAGGTGGTCATGGAAAGCTTGCTATGAGTAGGTAGGATTTGTACAGAGTATTAAAGAGCCAAAAGAGAGAGGATATTCTAGGTAAATAAAAAAATAAGGTACTTCTCAAACTTCGTAGGATAAATTTGTGCTAGATTTTACAGATAAAAATGAATATCTCAGTGAAAAGAAAGTAGGATTAAAGATAGAGCAGTGCTGTGGATAGAAAACTTGGAAAAGGATAAAGGGAAAAAGGAAGACTTATGAAACTATTTTGGACAAATATTCTAGGCCATCTGGACAGATGGGGGATATGAATATCACATTCCTTATACATTTTAAAGGCAAAAAGAAATGAAAGCTTAGATTTACTGAATATCCACTATGTAGCTACTGGACTATGCTAAGCAAATTCACATACACTCCCTCAGGATATGGCAATTACAGAAGACTTAAAATACCTAGGCATCTCATAAAGACTTAATTTGCTAAAATCTGGTAAATTCTTGGTATGCCTAAATAAAAGTTCTTGTTTGAGAAGTTAGAATAAAGGAATATGCTCTCTGAACTCAGTTCCAAGCAACAAAGAAAAATTACTTAATGAAGCAAAAGCGGTAAGAACATTTGGGAAAATTCAAACTGTTGTCTTAGATCACATTATACTCAGGAACTAGAATGCTAAACATAGCCATATTTGCATGCTAAATATAATCAGACTTGTAATTGGATAGTACTTTCTAAACTTTCTGAGTATGCAGACTTAATACCAAACATATGTTTTACAGACTTCTACGCTGTAGTTACATAAGCTAACTTTGAAAATACATAAAGGTTATGGGAAGGCAGGAGGACTTAACAAACACTGGTATGATATAAGCACATGTGATTTTTAGACTGCTTGAAAATAGGAATATACAATAATATAAATATCAGCCTAGAAATGCTTCTCATTTGAACAAATATTATCTGTAAAATCCCTTTTAATGTACTCTTGGAATAATTTCACTAGCTGTATTACTAAGATATTAATAAAGTGATGTAACTAATATGCACATTTATGAAACCTACTCTTATAGAATGATATAAAAGATTGAATATCTGCTTTGCCAGCAAAAGTGAACAATTTCTCACTTTTGGGAAGAGCATTATATCTTTAAGGATAGCCTGGGGTCATTTAGTTAATTATCTTTCCAAGCACTAAATAGCTAGTTAACTTCAAAAAATTAATGAACCCCTTAAAAAGCAAGTGATTTACTTCTTTCTTACCAGTAAGGTCAAGCCAGTCTATTCATTAATTCCCTTACCATTCAAGTGAGGCAAGAAATAGACACATTATAATCCCAATTACATGACTGGGATGCTGAGGTCCAGAGGTCTTACAGACTGGCATTGGGTCAAAGAGAAGTTATGTGCTAAGCTGAATGAGGAACTCCTAAGTCCCTGAGTCTTGTGTTAAGTCCACTGAGCAATCTTGTTGATCTGCTATGTCTTGACCTGAGTAATTCAGAAAGTGTACTAATGTAAATAAGCATAGCTCAAGTAAAAAATACAAGCCCTAAGATATGAATTAATCTCTAGAAATGTAATTCTATTTTGAAGAATTATTTTATAAATGAAAAATAAAAATGGACTCAAAACATTTATAAACAGAATATTTTCAACATCTAAGATGACTGACTGCAGTTCAATAAATAGTACTAAAACCAAAAATCCTTTTCTTGTACTATTAGAAGAATAAAATTTACTTTGATCCAAGGGCTCCAAAGGTGACATTTTAGGTCTTGGTTTAGACCAAGCATAATGAATCCAAATTCAAGTAGAATGATCAACTATTCTTTCATCTCTGTAGATTACTTTGTTCAGTTTTTGAGCAGTCTTGAATTCAATTTTTGGTTAGTGACTCAAGTTGATTAAGATAAACATATTAATAGCTGAAACATTTATCCAACTAGCATTCAGTGATGATTTGGTGCCACACAGTGTGTTGGTGTTAGGATATATGAGCAAAACAAGCAAGTCCCCCTGTGAAGCTTTTGACCTAATGGAAGAGACAATAAAATACACATATGAGTAAATAATACATTTAGAAGTCATGTGAACACAAGATATATGATGGTGGTAGTACACAATTATCCATGGGATGAGGTAGGAGTGAAAGAGAAGGCTGTCAGGTAAGATTCCCTAAAGGAAAGAAAGCTATAGGAGCATATCCCATATTTATGTTTACCACACATATTTTGTGCCATTAATTTCACTTCGTGTGGCATATTTTGCTAAATTCACCTATTATTAATTTCCTTGAGGTAAATACAATACTTAGGGTTCTGTCATCAGCTGTCATAATTCTATCTGATTCTTAAAACAACTCTATGAATTAGGTAGGATAATACTAAATAGTCTCATCTAAACATGAGAATCTTAAGCTTAAGATGAAAGGACTTGATCAAAGTTACATGATTAGTAAAAAAAAATAGCCTCAACTGAAAACCAGATCTTCTGACTCCTGAGGTCCAGTGCAATTCAGAGTTCGATCTGAACTATACAGAAGACATTGAATGGACAGGAGAAGTTCTAAAGTGACTTGCTCAGGCAGTCAACATTATGATTGAATTAAAGGAGCTAGCATAACAGTCCCCAAAGCACCTGTCAGTATATAGTACTTTAATGGAGGAATTGTGTTTATCAGAATGTAATAAGTTGACTTCTCAAATTCAGATTGCTAGATATTTTATACATAGAGCTCACAACCTAAGCATTTGTAAAGTGTGACTTTTTTGTCCATTGGTACTAGATGAATGGACAAAATAAACCACTCTCCAACATAAAATCTTGAACACGAACATACTGGATTTGTAGAGGAATCTATCAGAGTGATCATGTTAAATGTAATGTTTATCTTAAATGCAATATACAGACAAGAATATATGTGCTTTCTTTTTTACATCTAAAATAATTCTAGTTAGATTTAAATTCCTAGTTAGAGCTTCCAAGCACTCCCTTGGCAAAAAATGCTGTTCACCAATACTAATTGGTGCATAGCCAGAGGTAGATGAACAGTTCTAATCCAACACTCAGAAGGGAGCCTTAGAAGAGAAAATGATACCTTTTATATTGGTTTTCCTCTATATTGCATGATGAATATGTTGAATTTAACTTTAATTTTTAATTCAATACATATAAAGGGCCATCATACTATCACTGTATATTCAGATCATATCTTATCACTATTAGTGTGAAAAAATCCCACTTATACTGTTTAGTACCCCTTCTTCACATTTAGTAGAATCAAAAATTACTGGCAAGGACTTGACGACTCTATACTGCTTTGAATCTAACCTCTGAGTCTCACTAAGCAGATCTACATTCTTATACACTTGCCTTTCAACCAGCATAGATCTGTTACACCAAGATTCTGAGGGTGACAACAATTTGTAAAAATTACCTACATTTCCAGACTAGTCAATGCAGCCACCATGTGAAGAACTCAGACACTCTGCACGTACTGATGGAAATGCTACAATGGTGTCCACGTGAAAAACGGAGACAGAACATTGAACGAAGGAGCTTCTTTTCAATTCAGTCTCCTGCCTCTCTAATCTGATGTACTCATTTTAATCTCCCTTCTTTACAAATTTCATTTGGAACAGAGGTAGTTTTTGGTACATAATTAGGTAATTAGTATTTTCAAACACACCTCATTGGAAAACATACTGATTGTACCAAGTTCATTCCAGACTATCCAAAGGCAACAAAAGGCTTTTGATTTAAATATCTAATTATGAATAAAAGTGAATTGTTTGGGGCAAAAACTACATTTATCTCTAATGACAAACCCAGATCATTCCAGTAGTATTCAGGAGCACCTGCTATAACTAAAAACAAAATGTGATGTTTGGATGCATAAAATACTATTTTATTTTCTCTTGAGTTATGTAAATATTTTTGAGTACCTGAATATTACATAGAGGAACTGATATAATAGGCATGAATAAAATCAGAACAATTTTTTAAAAATAACTGAAAGGAGTCTAAGAAATTTTCCAGTCCAATTTTCTAATCATATTAGGTAGGGCCACTATGAAAAGCTCTCAGTTATTTCAAAACTTTCATATCAATCAAAAATCACCTATCTTTGCAAAATTACCATTCTTTCTCTTTGTAAAACATGTTTGCAAATCCTTTAACTTAAAACTTGGGTTCCTGTGAAAGGCAAGTAACTGTTAGGCTCTGGACTACCTGAAGTCCAAGTCTGCAACTTTGTTCACTGGCATTGAATAAATCAGTGAACGAACAGATGGAGAAGGTCGGTATAAGGCTGTGACCAGGGGAGGTGCTGTGTTCTGTTCACCTAAAAGACTCCATCATATTGCATGTAGTAGCATTACCACAATATCATTTGTCAACTTAGCTCTTGTCTACTGTTCTTGAAAGCTGCTGTAAAAGTTACTGAATAACCATTGTTTTGTCATACAGAATATTGAAGCATATCATGTACGTGAAAATTTTAAAGCCTATTTCAATGTGGCTCTAAAAAGCAATTGCTCCCTAAAATATCTCCTCCATTACAGACCTCTAAAATACCAATTTAGTTAAAGGGAAGAAATTGGGGTTGGTTCTATAAATCATTATACTTAGAAAATCAGCCTATTTTTAGAGGTCTTCTTTCAAAACAATGATGAATCTCTAGACTTAAGTCAGGAAACTTCTTAATAGGACCAACATGTAGTTGAAATTTCCTTCTTCAGTTAGTACCTTTAGAGTTACGTTTCCATTAAGGACCAACAGCTAATCTTTTCAATTCTTTCTTTTCTTTCACTTTCTCTGCCCTCTGAGTCTCCATAAGTTGTGTGAGAAGCTATTACAGAAATTCAGGATCACAAATGAGTGAGGTAAGGTGAAATATATATTAAAAACAGAGAAAGAATGTGTTACATTTTAGATGTGAGGTATCCCAAAAAGCTCATGTGTGAGACAATGCACGGAAGTTTAGAGGTGAAATGATTGGGCTTTGAGAATCTTAACTTAATCAATGTGTTGATCTAGTTGAATGGATTATCTGGGTGGTGACTATAAGCAGGAAGATGAGGCTGGAGGAGATAGGTCATTGAAGGCAGGACTTTAAGGTTTTATTTTGTCCCTAGTAAGTAGAATTTTCTCTCTGCTTTCTGATTGTCATGTCCTGAGCTGCCTTCCTCTGCCACAGCCTTCTGCCATGATATTCTGCTTCACCTCAGGCACAGAGCACTGTAGTCAGCCATCCATGGATTGAAACCTCTGAAACCATGAGCCCCAAATAAAATTTTCCTCCTCTAAAATTGTTGTCAGGTCTTCTGGTCACAGCAGCAAAAAGCTGACTGAAACAGGGATGGGCAGAAAACAAAATATCAAAGGAGAGAAAAAAAGAAAAGGGCAGCTATACCACTGAATGGAGAAAAAAAGATATTATGACCCAAAAAAGTCAGTAGAGGAAGAAAAAACAGCTCCCATCCCCACTGAAAAAAAGAAAGCAGAAAGGCATAAGGGAGTAAGGAGGAAAATGGCAACATATAAAGGCTAGGAGGAAAGCAAGAGGTCAAAAGAAGAGCATTTATGTTTGCATAACTCTGACTGTAAGGAGACAGAAAATAATATCTGACCTGCACACCAAAGATAGTGTCATAAAGAACAGGTATGAGCACACAGAAGAGTAAAGAGGAACGAAGCCAAAATGGAGGCTGGAGCTAAACCAGGCTTGGGGAAAAGGCAGATAAACTCGTGTATTAGAACCATAGAACAAAAATGCAATATATTAATATTTATGAGATACAGTTGCAAGATACTGCATAAGATGCTTGAACAAGCTATACTGCATGCCTCTACAAAAATGTAAATGCTTAATCCTATTGTCAAATATATTGAAGATTAACAGGGGATGATAGGAAAGGAGAAGAAGGGAAAATATTGGAACTGAGATAAAGCAAGGTACATTCCAAGTATTTATAAGTATGTCACTGTATTTACTATAGTCATGAATATAAAAATGTTCTTCATAGGTATAAGAATTATGTCACTGTACTTGGGCATTTTAGGAAAAAATATAGGACCCAGAAGAGAGGCAAGGGATGGGAAGAGGGAGGTAAAGGGGCATGGGAGGGGGGCATATTAACCAAATTGTATTTCTGTATTGTGTGCATCTATGAATATATGACAACAAATCCCATCATTATGAACAACTATAATGCACTAATAAAAATAAATTAAAAAAAGAAAAACAAAGAGCAAGTAAACTCAAAAATAAAATTTAAAGATAGAATTACTTCACAAACATCAAGTATATTGCCATCTCTTTTAAAAGTTAATTTTCAAAAACATCTTTTCCTGCAACTAACAATCACTCCAAGTGTCTACACAAAGATGGGAAAGAGCTCTCCTTTTGGAGTAAAGAGGGGCTGTGAAAGCTCAGAGGATATTTTTGCCATCCCTCCCACTATATTTCTGAGATTTCCCAAATATCTGACAGCAATGGCAACAAGGTTTTCATTAAAGCAAGGGATTCTGAACCCACTTTAATGTTCAGGAGCCATGAATCCTAGGCCCTGATTCTAGAGGGATCATTAAGGTACATGTATTACAAAGAATTGACAGATCTTGGCTATAAATTCATATGCTTTCACATGTAAGCTCCTTGTCACTTTAAACCTTAAGATGAATGTATTTAAATTCCAGAAAATATTCAAATTTCCAATAAATTTGGTACATCCTTCCAGCAAGAAATAAAAAAGTAGCACTCTTAAAAGAACAAAGAAAAGGGAAAGTATTCATGATATAATTTTAGAAAAATATATTAAACTTTGTGTCCTATGATTTAAATATATATACACACATAGGCATAAATTAAATATATTTTAGAGGAAATCAAATTAGTTGTCCAGTACGTGGTACAAGCAGTTTGTACTTGTCATTGTAGCCCTCACTCTAATGGCTCCTTTCCCTTCAGCCGCTTTGTCTTATGTTTCAGCATATTCAATGCCCAGCCCTAAGACTAATCCATACTAAGTACTTAAAACGGTTGTTAAGGGGCTAGAGCAGTGGCTCAGCGGTTATGGAGCTTGCCTGGCAAGTGCGAGGATGCAGGTTGGAACCCCAGCACCAGTACACAGCAAAGTGTCAGAGCAACGAGGGCCACATGAGAAACTAAATGAAATTGATTCTCTCTTTCTCTTTCTCTCATTGTCCTTCTCTCTTTAAAAAAAAAAAAGTGATTAAGTAAATTAGCAAATGAAATAACAAATAAATAGAAAATCACCGGAGTACTGGGGAAAAAACATCAATGAATAATTACAATTGGTTTTTTGTTTTTGTTTTTTGTTGTTGATGATGCATATACAGTTATTTTCTCTGTAGTGATGTGATTAGAAGTGGTTTTAATTTTCTTCTTTAAAAAATAATGCATGTTATTTTTTCTAAAATGAAAATAATTTGTAAAATCACAAAAAGTTATTAGTAAACAAAGGTAGTTCTAAAGAATATGTATGATTCCATTTATGTGAGATGTCCAGAATAGTCAAATCAATAAGAGACAGAAAGATGAGTAGTCAGCTAGGGCAGGGCGCTGTTGGTGATGGGGATGGAGATGAATCCTAGAGATTTCATGCTGGTGTGATGAAAATGTTCTAAAATTAGACTCTGACTACGGTTTCACAACTCTGTAAATATGCTGAAAAACACTGAACTATATACTTTAAATGGGAGAATTTTATGAAATAAAAATTAGATCTCAATAAAATCGCTAAAAAAATATCTTAATGTGGGCTAGAGCAGTGATTCAAGGGTTGGAATGCTTGCCTGCCATGCACGAGGAACCAGGTTCAAACCTCAGCACCTCATACACGACTAAGTGTTACGGAAACAAAGGCCAGATGAAAAACTAAATAAAGTTGATTCTCTTTTTCTCTCTCACTCTCTCCCTTTCTCTTTTAAATATATATGTTAATTTTATTAGTAAAATTTATTTCATCACAAACTCTTATTTTTATCATCTGAATCCAGAAACAGATTACAGCTCTGAATATCTCCCTGAAAACACAAATTTTTCCTTAGAACATCTCAACAAAACACAAGAGATGAGCTTAGCACAAAGTATAAGCCACCTGCACAAATGTATTTGTAAGTTCATAAACTGGATTAACTGAAATATAAATCTTTCTGTGTGTACCACATGACTATTTGTAACAGATAATTCTCTGTGTAACAAAACAGGGAAACCTGTTGTATTTGAAAAATGTGTACGATTCTGTAAACTGATGGAGCCTGAGGTCATTCTTTCCTCTTCTATTAGAGTATGTGTGACATCTCTAAATAAAATGTCCCCATCTTTCAATAGCAACTCTAACCACTCAGTTCTGAGTCATCTAAATTCCGAATGCCTTCTGCAAGATGGAAATGAAGAGGTAGAGCTGTTTCTTAGGAAGTAAGACATCTTTCTGTATAGCAATACAGAAAACAATTGTCATTTCCCTTTAAAAGAGTGTGGGCACTAGAGCGGTAGCTCAGTGATTACGGCACTCACCTGGCATGCGCAGTACACGGGTTCAAACCCCAGCACACATACACAACAAAGTCTCAGAGTAAAGAAAACTACATGAAGAACTAAATAAAATTGATTCTCTCCCCCCGCTCACTGTCCCTGTCTCTTTAAAAAAAAAATTAAAAAGTGAATGTGGAATACTCTTGAGTGTTGATGAGAATACTTGAGTGTTGATAAGAGTCCTGATGCTAGCAGGATTGGCTTGTCATAGGGGAAAAGGCCGCAGAGGCCCTGAAAGTGCACAATCACTGAAATCATAAAGGTTAATTTCTGAAGCAGACAAAGAGGGAGTCAGAAAACAATTTTTATCATAGTAGGGATTGACTTTAAATTTCAATCTCTTGAGCATAGGCTTTCTTCATTTCTGACATAACATGATGTCCCATAACTTTTAAGTACTAGGTTAAATGGTTACATCTGAAGGACAATAATATAATATGATTATGAGGAAACACTCTAAACTGGAGTGAACAGACCAATTTAAAACTCACTAAAACTTGCTCAATTTAACAAAACTTTTAAACTTCAGATTCTGAAATTGTTCTGCTTCGGATGCCACAAATGCTAAGTATGGGCTTCCATAAGTACTGAGAGGCAAACATAGATGGATAGAGATAAGCAAGCAGGAGAGAGAAAGAGATGAATGCACAGATAGCTGTAATAGAAGAGATAAGAGAGGAAGAAGGAAAGATGGAGGGAGAGAAAATAATTTAAATCTGAAAGACTCATAACATGAAGTAGGATTAGGAGACATTAGGGAAAATAACACCATGACAGCTAAAGAAAAGCTCTCTTGTCCCCTTACATTATTTCTTAACACACTATAAGAAAATGGAGTACAGCAGGCGCAGAGAAGACTGTGTTATTTTAACCATATACTGTTTCTCAAATATCCATCATTTAATGGAAAAGATATTCTGAGTCTGTCCTACTTAACAAAACACTGCTATACCTTCAAGTCTGCTTTGACAGGGAAAAGGTCAAGTATTTTTAAAATTATGATTCTGCAATATATCCCAGAGCCAAGTTGTCCTGACACAGGGTCTCAGGGGTTGAAACACAATAATATCCAACACATTAACAGAAAAGCTATCATAAACTCAAAATGTGATGTATGTACAGCAATAAACTGTTCAGCTTTTCACAAGGAGACAAAAGTGCAGAACAAAAATAGAATGTAAGGGTAGTACCCTCATTTCAAGCAACATTATAGGCACATTCTGAAGTGCTGCACTGAAGTTGGAGAGGCAACCACGTAATCATTCAAGTACTGTTCACAAATGCACCATTTTAAAATGCAGGAAAAATTCTAAAACAGGATAAATAACATACTCATTGGGGTGGAGTGTAGACAGCACTGAATTAACCTAAGTCTATAAAGCTGGAAAAACCCACAACTTCTCCCTATTTCACTTCCTTTTCTGAAATGTCAATGTCTATTTGACTTGCCTCTTGATACTGTTTTATAATGGTCAAAGAACTAATATTTGTGAATAAATTGCAAAAAACCATAGAGTGCTACAAAAAAAGTATAATCTGAAGTTAAGAATAAGATAAGCCAGGTGCAGAGGTGCATATCTGTAATCCCAGTGACTCAGGAGGCTGAGGCAGGAGGATCATGAGTTCAAAACCAGACTCAGAAACTTAGTGAGGCCCTAAGCAACTTAGTGAGACCCTGTCTCAATATAAAAAATAAAAAGGACTAGGAATGTGGTTCAGTGGTTAAGGACCCCTGGGTGCAACCCCTGGTTCAAAAAAAAAAAAAAAACCCACCCAAAACAAAGAATAAGGTAAGACAATAGAGGCTGCCAGGGCCATCCTGAAAGAATCTAATGCTCAGCCAGTGCTACTGAAATTTGCTGTCCTAGACTATTAGAATTCTGTCAGTTTTTTCACTTTGCTTGTTCAGAGATGAGGACTACTTCCAGAACCCTGAAAGCCCAATGAAGAAGGAGCAGGCTGGGGAACAGGTGGACCATCGTCAAGAAGGATGCTAGTGACTTCACTACAAGTAATAGAATATGGCCCTTCAATACAGGGTTGAACATCCTGGGCAAACTGCTAAACTATTCTATGTGTACCATGCACCAGTCCATTGTAGTATAACACAGCTGTGTAAAGTTTGTGAATATGTATGATGATATATTTATGAAAACAATCAGGCAATTTCTTATAAACAGGTTATTAAAGAGTAGGTGTTCAAACTAGATAAGAAGTCACTGAATCTCAGATTCAGACTACTTTTTTCCTTTCCTAGTTTAGTGTCTTCTAAGGAAAAAGCAATCCTGTCATTGTGCCTCCTCCTTTCAAGAGCCTCCACAATCAGCAATGTGTACTTTTTGGAATGAGGAAAAACCTAGTTACAACTAGTCCAGCCAGATAACTGAATTTAAACCAAACCACCCCTCCAGTGTTAGAGAGGAGGATGCCATGCCAGGATCCTTCACTGCCTGTCCTCATCACTCAGGCTTCACCTGGCAGCACAGCTGGATCAGTTCCAGCACAAGAATGTGTGAATGATGCTCTCCCTGCTGTGGCTTAGAACCTGTCCCCTGACAACCCAAAACCACACTGGACCCCTGGCACTCTACTTCCAGAGCATGAAAATGGCTTTCTTATTCTGAATGAACAGCTTCTGAGACAGAAGGGAAAACGAAGGATCAACATTTCTGTCTGTGACTTAAATAGTACTTCCTTCACTTTGGGATGCCCTGGAGTCTGTCTGCCTCCTACTCCTTTCTTAAAAGTGAGAGTCATTAGCATAAGGGAAACTAGGGTGAAGGGGTGAACAGCTCCTGAAGGAGAAACTAGGAGGACTAATCAGCCTCTCTGGTTCCCCTTTAAGCCGTACAGACTCATTAACCGACGGTTATGACATATTGTATCAGTCAACCCATGATACAAAATAAAAAAGAATCACCTTGGTAACATGATGGCCAAGAATTTGCTGGAGAGAAAGTACTTGTTTTCTTGTTTAGTAATGGCCAGTGCATGATAGCAGTAGTTACTTGTGACCTTCAGATAGCAATGCATGTGGATAAGACTTTCGTGATGGGCAGAGCTAGGTGAAATATTTTCTTGGTCACTTTTGGTTACATAATCTTGAATAAGTAATTTCTACCATTCCCTTTATGCTACATAAAACAATTCTTAGATCAAAAACTCACAGCTTAAAACAAATCTGTTAGATAAAGAGGATGTTGCTGTTATTACTCCTTAAACAAGTGGTTCACAGCTGGGTTTGATTTTGCTTTCCCATCCTCAGGGACACTTGGCAATATCTGGAGACATTGTTGATTGTTATAACTGGGAGTGGGGGTGCCACTAATCTAGGAGTTAGAGGTGAGGGATGTTACTAAAATCATACTACAGTGCAGAGGCTCTCTATAACAAGGATTGCATGGGCCAAAATGTTAATAGTGCCAGTGGTAAGAAACCATTCTTGAAGAAAACAAAATATTTGAAGTTAATTGCAGCTAAATTTGTTTGGTGTAGTATTTTTAACAGTACAATGTTCTACTTATTTAACTGAAATACAAGCACAATATATAGACAAGTCCTCAAAAGATGTATTCACACACTGTAATCCAGTTAATTCACTTTTAAGAATTTGCTCTCACAAATGCACTCAACGACTTATGTAAGAATAAATACATCAGAAAATTAAAAACAGCAAATTGTCATTTGCGGGTTGGGTAATTATGTAAAAGGTGACCACATAATTTGTCTTCCAAACTGGGACGATCTTGGGTGGATCTTTAATAATTCTGCCAGGATAGCAGTCATAAATCAGGACTTCTCTAGGCAAATGAGGATATATGGTCTCCCTGGTTATAAGGAAATGGGAATCTAAAGTATGCCACACTGTTATTGTGGAATGGTATGCAGTCAGTAAAAACGCTTTAAAGATTATTTAACAACACAGTAAAGTAACATCAATAATGCTGTTGACTATAAAAGACTGAGTATAAAATTTACCAGATTTTGTGAAATATTTTATGAAATATTAACCTTATATGTTTTTTACAAAGAATGTGAAGATGTACATCAAATTTTTAGGTGTTTCACTGGCTGTTGAGACTAAAATTTATGGGTTTTTTTCTCTATAGTCAAACTTGGCTATAATTATTTTCAAAAATTATGAATGTACCCTGCTTTTTAGGAAAGATCGTAATTCAGTAACAGTTAATGATGTGAAAGTTATTCTTCATAGAAGAATGCCAAATAATAAATAAATACAGCAGAAATAATATGAGTTAGAAAAAAATCACCTCCCAATATTTACACCTCCCAATTAATTCTTTGAGACAAGGATCAGCAGTGGATTCTAAAATCCATTGGTGGTGGGATGCTCACTAAGTGCTAAGGTATTAACACAAGTTAGTTGATAATTTCAAAGTGAATTAATTAGTTGCTAATTACATAGTCGCCTCAAGGTAGCTCTTCTCAGGCCTCAGCTTACTTTGCTTCCTTGGAGCTAGACCCAGAAGCAGAGCCAACTTTCCTCTAGTGATTACTAGGATTTTGTACTCTGTATCCCTAAGGGCCCTTTACAATGAAGAGATCTGTTGATCACCAGATCAACCAATGGTCCAATTTAACATTATTTTAGTGAAAAACCTGGCATTACATGTCTTATGTTGTAATATGACATGAAACAAGGGTATCACCTACATAATATCCTTGCCAAAAATATTCAGCATGAATCTAATCAAGATGTTTATCTTATTTTATGGGAAATCCAGGGAATATAAAACTAAGGAAACCACAAAATGCAAAATATATCTCAAAAATCCAGAAGGTGGGATGTTCTCTAATTCAACTCTCCTGCAATGTCTACTCAAGAAGCAAATATCATAAAAAAAAGAAAAGACTCCAAGGCATTAGGAGATACATAACAGCCCACAACAGTCTGTGATCCTTATTTAAACTCTATTCTTTAAAGAAGTAAAAAAGGAAGAGGAGGAAGAGAAATAAGAGAAATATATACGTCATTTTTGGATAGGTAAGGAAACTGAATATAAATCAAATATACACACATATTATAGTGTGTGGGTTGATCTATGATTTTCTTAGGATGATAGCAGTTAATTCTATATAATATTATGGTGACTGTCATGTTAACAATTTATTTTTAACAGGTTGTTCAGAAAAAATACACATGTATATAAATAGTTACACATTAGAGATACAGCAAAATGTGAACAACTGTAATATACAAGTGTTCATATGGTATTAGCTTTTAACCTTTCTGTATGTTTGAAAAATATATTAATATAAAGAAAAATATCCCAAAATTGTGTTTAAAGTAATGTATTTGAAGCAACATATTTAAAGAAAAATAATTAGTAATCATAGAACAAGCCCTTGTCTATGGAACAATTTTACTTCCTTCAAATTAAATGGATTTCTCCTTTTAGCAAGACTGTGCTTCCTAAGAGCACTGAGGCAAAGAATTCATTTAATTTTACTGTTTTAATCAAAGTCTACAGGATGCTTTCAGTCAATGGGTCATGCTTGCTATCCATTAGAAAGCTTTCTAGGCTGTCCACTGACCTTCTGTATCTGGTGCAATATTGTAGCACTTTTCGTTCATCTTACATGAAATGTTTTTGTCATTTTTTCCACCTTTGCCCTTTCTGTCATTCAAACTCTGATCTTCACTATGTAATTTCTAAGCTTCTTTTTGTGTCTTTTGTGTCTTCTGTGCCCTTAATTATGTATTGTACTTTGGGGTACATATTGTTGTTTTTTAATCTTAATATATTGTTTGCTATATAGCAAACCTTCTTCTCTCTGGGAGCATTATTTCTCTTTAAACTACTGATTGATATCCTTCCAATTCTGAGAAGCACTGATTTCATTTCTACTAGACCTTTCCAGGAAATCTAAGACTGTCCACCACTGTGTTCATGAAGATCTATTCTCTAGATTATTCTTTTCAACATGAACACATCTCTGTGCCCAAGATTGAAAAAGAAACCACAAAACCCAAAGTTCAGAAAAGACATATCTGGGGGTAGAGAGGTTGCTCAGTGGTAGAGTGCTGGGTTCGAACCCAAAACCCCAGGCCCACATACACAAGGAAGTGCCCAAAGAACAAAAGCCACGTGAAAAACTAAATAAAATTGATTGAGTCTCTCTCTCTCACTGACCCCTCTTAAAAAAAAGAAAGAAAAAGAAAATTGAATTTCTCTCTCAAAAAAAAAAAAAGAAAAAGAAAAAAACATGTCTGTCAAGAGCAGAAAAGACATTTTCAAGAAAATACCCAGGAAGCAACAAAAACCTTGTAATTTGTAAAGATACAAGGAAAAATAAAGGATGGTTTCTTGAAGTAATACAAAATGGGAAATACTGAGTGAAAGAACAGTATAAACACTTCTTAGAAAAGTAAGAGTAAACAACTTCAGAGTCTAGTCTGCCAAACACCAAAACACCTGCTGTTAAGAATGGCATTAAAAAACAAATAGAATGGCACTTTTTGTCAAATCCAGGGTACTGACTTGTGTTAGGTGAACCTATCAACAGTCTCTCCATTGGTCTCCCTCTCCTGCCATTATCTCCCTCCAACCCTTCTCCAAAAAGCCACCTGAGTCCTTGCCATAAAATGCATTTTTAATCATTGTCTGCTGTAAAGTTGTACAGAGGCTTCCTGTTCCATCTACTATAAAGCCCAAAATGCTTACAAAACCTTACCCTTGTATACTTTTGATCCTCATTTCTGGCCATTTCTCTTGCTTCCTAGGAAATATATGCTCCAAACAAAGCATTCTCTATGACCTTTCTTGGGATCTTTACATGTTTTTTTCCCAGAATGTCTTTTTCTGCCCCAATTCCTCTTGGTCTGTCTATTCCCTGTTCATCTTTCCTATAAATGTCTCTGCTTACCTGACTCCTTAAGTAAAAGTTAAGCACCCCATCATGTATACCGACATGGTTCATTGTATTTCTCCTATTATTTCTTCCCTACTGGAGGATTTATAGTACAAACTGTCCATGTTGCCCAAAATTCAGCAACCGGAGTTCTCTACCTTGCCTGTTCTTTTCATCTGCTCAGAAGTAGGCATGCAACTACCACAATCTTCCATTCCCCACTCAAGTAAAGAGTTAGGGCTGCCTCCCAAATGGCCTCTCCCACCTTCATTAGACTCAAATCAGGACACAGCAAGCACCTTAGAAGCAAAAAAGCAAAGTGCTCCTCTATCTATTCTGTGTCTACCTTCCGTCTTAGTAAATCAAGTACAAAAAGAAAAACTGAATATCTTAGAGATGACTAAGCAGCTTATGGGATCTCAAAAGTCATTATTCTGGTGATAATATTCTGGAAACAGTAGATTTTAAAGATGGAGAAAACTGGGTGGGAAGTCTACTAATCCCCTCTAGAAGTTTCTGAAATCAAAGACTACTTAATTCAATATATTCTGCTTAATTTTTAAATTTTCATACCCTTCTTTTCTAATTTTCTCCTACAAGGACAGTCAACTAAAAATACAGCGAAAAGAAACACATTGAGTGAGATTTACAATTTTTACTTATCTGAATTTACCCATTAAAATAATATCAAAATTCATGACTCAGGAGAAACACTCATAAGAAAATTATGTAGGTGCTGTTAGTAGTACACTACCTTGATTTTGAAAAAAAAAATAGCATTTTTAATTGTTAGAAAGAAAGAAGAAAGCTTTTGAACATTTAGAGGATAAAGTCAAATAAAAATGCTTTTATAGAAAAGGAAAAAACTGAATATAATATGATTTACTGGCCAAAGTAAGGATATCATTGAGAAAATATTTTCAAACTTCTTTTTGTTAAGAGTTATTCTACAATGACAATAACAGCAACAAAGTGAAACTATTTTGGCTTTTCTTTTTTGTTAAGAGAGAGAGGTCAAGAGTCTGGGGTATGGACGACGTGGGGGTAATTCTGGTTTAAGAATATATACATATCATATTATAACTTTATGTCCATTTATGACTAAACAATAACTCAATTCTTTAATAAAAAAATTTTAAAAACAGAGAGAGAGAAGAAAGAGAGAATCAACTTTATTTATTCATCTGGCCTTTGTTTCTCCAACACTTAGTTGTATATGTTGTGCTAGGGTTTGGACCCTGGTCCTTATGCATGCCAAGCAAGCGCTCCAACACTGAACCACCGCTCCACCCCCCTATTTTCACTTTTTGATTGAACAAAATGCTATCCAAAATATTGTAACTTATCAGCAAGTATAACTTAAAATCAAATGTTTTTTGAATTGCAGAATTTGGGATTATCAACCAGTCAGAATTAAAATAGGCCTTAAATTTTCAAAAAGAGCATCAGTGGAAAAGCGATTTTGGACTGCCCTAAATCTAACAACCCTTGTTCCCAAATGTATCTGTTCATTTGTTTACTTTTAGTTTTGAGTAAAAATGCTGATAGATGTTATATCTCACACTTGTCGGTCAAACTTTGATATTTCTCCTTTGCTCACCCAATTACTGCTCTTCAGCCATACCTCCTGATTCCACTTCATGTATATTACCAGTGATGCTGACATCTCCCAGTAACTCCTCCTCATTCTATCAAATACCAGTTAACTAGCAAATAACTTTTAAATATTTTTCTCAGACCAACACTGACAGAGACAACTGCCCTGTCATATGATCTTGTCCAAATAGGTTTCAGTCATGAAGGTGAGTCAGAAGTGAGTTCACATCTCTGCACCAGTGAGAGAAAGGTTGGGCATTTGAACAGAGAAGTAATACACACTAAAATCAAAAGGTATAAATACAGTTTCCTTCCACAGGCTAGAAAACCTGGCAAGTCTGGAACCCTAATAACCACAAAGTGCCCATTAAAGCCTATTAGAGATGTGCTTCACATCTTGGTATGTGGATGGGAAGCTACCCCAAAACTGGCTTTCATGATCAATAAATGGTCAAAGCAGCTACATGATACAATTTTTCTCTTAGAGATTCAGAAGATGTATTAGCATATTTAAAGATAAAAGATGTCATAAGGACACCAATTTAGCTTTGTTCAACCTGATATTTAACCTGCTATTTGCCAAATATTTTTAAATTTTTAATTTCTTTTAATTGACAAATAAAAATTATACATATTTATTGTGTACAACATGCCATTGCCAAAACTTTTTTTGACCAATGAACACATATTAAGATCTCAGAGAACTGGTATCCCAAGGATATGTTTGAGGCAAAGCTGACATGCTCAGTCACTCATATTTGCTACTGCTTTTCAGTCTCCTAGGGGGACCCTATAAACCCAGGCATTGGTCATATAATGTCCTAAAGCAGGGATTCTTAAACAGCTACATGCATATGAATCACAGGGAACTACATAAAAGGCAAATTCTGTTTGAGTAGGTCTGAAGTATGATTGGTGGGCATTTCTGACAATCTTCCAAGTGATGCCAATGATACTGGCCCCTGTCACACTTTTGAGTAGCAAGACTTTACAAGAACATTGTAATAGGAAAGTCTTCCTATCTCTGGTCTCTTTACCTTATCCCTCTTAATAATGAACCTTTCTAAAATGTTGCTTTCATTATGTCACTTTGCTAGCTAAAACCTTTCAGTGATTTCCTCTTTCCTGCTATGAGTCATTCAATAACAGACATTTATTGAATCTTTATTATGTAGCAAATTGATTGTGAGACAATCTAGCCTTGTATAGTTGAGAACCAAATGAGTAAGAAACAATGTGCAGAAGGTTAGGAGTCAAAAAAAAAAGAGAGAAAAGAGAATAGTATATTTCCTGATACTTCAGTTTCCTTATTTATAAAATGAGGATTGAAATAGAGCAGTGGGACATCTGGGTTTGATGTGTTAAATCCAGATAAGGTGTAATGTTATACAGCCTAATACTTTTTTAGAGATATTGTGGGTAACGGAAGGGAGGGATATGGGTGAGAAATTGGGGGGGCACTCCTGGGGGTAAATATAGTATCCAGAAACTATACACATTTTATATTATTTTGTTAAAAATTTGTATGGTTGTTCAAAAATAAAAATTAAAAAAATACTCTCTAAGGGCAGAAAGAGAGGCTGTGAGAAGAAAAAAAAAAGGAAGAAAGAAAGAAAGAAATAGAGCAGTGGGGCATTTAACCCTCCCTGCATATCACGATCACTGACACAGTCAGTCCAAACCAACTAAGCACCCTCTCAGAGTCTTCTGTAGTAGGGCAGCTCCCAGCATGATTCTCATGAGCTACTACACCAGAAGAATGATTCCCAAAGTGTGTTGACCCAACGACCACCAACGTCAATATCACCTGGAAACTTGTTAGAATGCAAACTCTTGGGGCTCACCCCAACCCACTTAATCAAAAGCTTCAGGGGTGAGGTCCAGAAACCTTGTTCTAACAAGCTCCCCAAGTCATTCTTATGCACTCCAAAATTTGAAAGCTACTAGATTAGGTAAATCGGTAAATTTCCCTTCAGCGTTAAAATGCTATCTTTTTTTATCTTCTCACAGATTTTTTCAAAGATTATTATTCAGAATTTTCTAGACTAGAAATACAAGTTCTGGAATTAGAACTCCCAGGTTTAAAACTCAGCTTTTACACTGAATTGCTGTGCACGCTTGACAAGTTCCTTCAGTTCCTGTGCTTCGGGTCCTCATTTATATAATGAGGATGGTAACTGCACTTATTCTCAGAGAGTTGTTGCAGACATTAAATGATTTAGTGTATGTAGCTTACTAAGCAAAGGTTTGGCAAGTGGCATTTCAGGCTCTCACTCAATCATTACCCTTTTCCTGAAGCCTTCCTTAGCTACTCTATCCAAAATTGCAAACCCACCCCTAACATTTTCTAGTGCCCTCCTCTGCTTTTTATCCTGTACAATTATTTACTCACTAACCTGCTACATATTTCACTTTTTGCATCATCTCCTTCTATGGGGCTATAGGAAGTACAGAGTCAAATTTTTGTCCGTTTTTCTAAAAACTATAACCCCAGTGTCTATAATAGGGCCTTACATGTTGCAAACAAAAAATACTGGTACAATGAAGGAGTGAGTAAATGCCAACTATTAGTGTTATTAGTAGCAATCCAGATATTTTCTTAATGAAACCTAAAAGTTTCTGCTTCCTACTTATTGTCCCAAATTGCACTTGCATCTTACTCCATGCTCCCATACCTAATGTGACCTTCTGTCTTAAGTCAGCCCATTTTAGGCTCTGTTCAAGTTCCACCTCTTCCTTTAATATTCTCTATTTTTCAACTCTGCTGATCTAGCTCTTTAGCACTCTGAATGTTTACTCTGTTACTATCCATATCATACAGCTTAAATGTCTTGATTGTCATTGGAACAAGTAACTCCTAAGGAATTTACTGAAAGGCTATGTCATTCACACATAAGCAGAACATGGGAAAGAGACCCCAAAGGAAACAATAGGAAATCTTACTATTAATTTCCAATTTTGTCCTCAAATAATAAATGTGTCACTTTACATTCTCAAAAACACTTTTCTCTATTTTGACTTAGCTTTCACCAGGTGATCTCAAAGTCTTATCTCTCCTTGGTCTCAAATTTCCAAAATAGTGTTAAGAAAACTATGGAGAGAACATTCCTTGAGGTGAAAAGATAATAAATCATGAAAGCCATAACAGAAGCAGGTAATCAACCAAGAGGTTGTCAAGTTTGCAGATGGCATATAATTGGCTCTCTTGCCCCCAGTTCAGCCTGACAACTGGGTCTTCAAAAAGCTTTCCCATCATCCCTGTACAGCACTCCAGGCAGACATTGCCAATTGATTAGACCTGGTGGAGAATCAGAGACCTATATGCAATCCTGACCTAATCATCTTGCTTCTAAAAACAAAAGAAACTAATGCTAAGAAATTTAAACTGACTTGTCCAGACACACACATGCCAGACCCACAGCCAGAATCAGCTACCTGACTCTGCGTCCAGGCTCTCTGCTCTCCCCCCTTCAATCCATTTCTGAAATTTGCTATTTAAATTTCTATTCTAAAGCAATCAAAACATGAGAACCAAACCTTTGACAGCAAGTTTTCATATTAATGCCCATGAATATAACACTGAAATGAAAAATGACAACTTTAAGTTGAGTGATAGACAGGGTTGGCTAGCCTGTTATTTTTCAGTTCCATTTATTTATGTAAACCTAGAATGTGTCATGACTGGAAATAGACAAAACAGATAATTTTAATTCAACTGTTCTAGAAAAAGAAAAGGGAAATTGTCTTCATTAATAGGAACTGGGCTCGACTTCAGTCCTGAAATAACTTATAAGACTGAGCTGAATTGTTTAAAGATGAATCTTACCTCATTAATTGCAGACCATTCATTTAAACACAGTGGAATCACTAAATTTAAATTTTATGAAAACATACAGATTCAAAAGAATATAAAGAGCTGAGGGAGACAAACACCTATCTCACTGTAAACAATGACCGTTTCTCCTCACTATGGCAATTATGCCCACATTTCAGAATTAAAAATTTTCCAGAGCCTCTCTCCAAATCAGTTTCCAAATATTATCATCACCTTCATAATGCAGTTAGAATGAAACTGAGTTGTCACACTTTACCTACCCAATTGATAATTCTATTTTGATTAACTCTCACTTTTAGGTATACTATAATTGAAGCTTCTTTTTTGAGAAAAACCAGGATCTAACACAGAAACTGCCTCTGGCACTGTCTGCATTAACCAAGGAAACCAGGATGACAACTGACATTGCCGTTACTTCCCAGAGTTAATGCATTTTAGCAACTATGTAACCTGGTTACAAGACACCTAGGGGGGGTGCCTGTGGCTTGACCTTTGACCCTGAAGCTTACTCCTACTTAACGGAAGGAAGAGGAAAGCAGTACCAGAACCACTCCTGAGGAAGGCACCCTGAAGCCAGGCCAGGAGGAATGCTGCATCTACCAGCCAAATCAGGTCTGCATGACCCCTGCTCCACAAGATAGGACCTAAATCCATAGGAGCAATCCCCACCAGCCTGGGGAAAATCTCACCACAGACATATGCTTGCTTAGAGAGCTCCAGAAGGCCAGAGACAATCTCATTTCAATAACCCTGGTCAGTCTGGATATCACTAATGGGCCATAAATTGGAGTCAAAATTAAAGTGAAAACAGAAGTTCCAGTCAGCTGCTAGCTTAGCCTGGGCATGGACTCGTTATACAAACAGAGCAGTTTCAACTTCTAGAAAGAGGAACAGTGCTTCCGGAAGCAGCACTGGTTTGTGAAACATTGGTGCACTCTGCCTTCTGGACTCACGTCTCCATAATTCAGAGCTTACTTCCCTGTTTCACATTGCAATGACATCACTTCCTGAGTCAACACTCATCTGGAGAAAGGACAAGTGCTCCACCTCACAAAGCAGAAGAACTGTTCTTAGCTGGCCTCTGAGACACCACGTGCAGTCACCAAAACCCCTTTGAGACACCACAATTTTCCTTGAAAAATGACCTGACTGCTGGCAAATATGACAGAGTAAGTAGAGAATAAGTTTGAAAATCAAAAAGACTTGATTTAGAATCACAGCTTATCACTTAGCTCTGTGTCCATGACACTTGTTTCCTTTGTTCCAAGAATTACAGAAAAAATAAGAAAAATATCATAATAAAAATGTTTAGATGGTGACAGCAGCGGCAGCAGTGGATGCAGAGCAGAGCTGAATGAGAAATCTCTCCATGAAAGTGGGACGCCAACAGTGGGAGAAGTGCCTTACTGTGAGGTGGGTGAACAGTAAAATTTCTCCCCAGATTCATTACCATCCAAGGAAGGAAGCTTAGTAACTTGGAGCCATAGTCAAGATGAAAGTTATGCTGCCACTGCCAGCTACCCAGCTAGAAGCCGGGGAATTAGCCTGGAGGAGAGGAACCTGTGCACAATTAATTTAACTCAGACACAGTGGTGAGCGCTCAGCAGAACCTGGGCTCACAATCCCTGTGCTCCCAGACTGTGGATGCACTGACAGCGACCCTGGGTCTGCTTTAGTACACACAAACTAGAGACCCTTAATCTGATCATGCACAGAAGTGGGGTAGCACCACCATATCGAAACCTTCCGGAGGGCGGAATGGAACACTGCTTCATCAAAAGTGAAACCAAAACCACCAGCTACAGGGCAAATTAAAGAGCTCTGTCCAGAGGAGCGGTTCCAAATCCTCAGTGTTTTGTCTGTCTGCCCTGGGGGCTGTTTGGGACTGGTGGACCCTCCCTTCTGGTCTTGTGACTTGCTTTTGCAGGCTTCCCACCTACCTGGTACATGCACAAACTGCGGGGGGAGTCTGTGACCAGGACTCTGCTCAATAGGGCCCAATCAGCCAGGGTGGTCTCAGGCTGCAGGTCCCACAGACACTGCCTGAAACTCTCTGAAATTGGTGTTCCTGTAAGTATGTATTTTTGTTTGTTTGTGTGTCTGTGTGGTTGGCTTTTACTGTCACTCTGACTTCTTATGATTCACTGCTGTATCCATATCGCTGGGGTCCAACCTGAGGAGGGCTACATTATAGCAAACTAGTCCTCTGTCTCCTTGGGCTGAAGAGAACCCCCACTCTCTATTACCCTCATCTCCCCTTTACTCTGTCAATTGCTAAATTGTATTCTATTCTCTCTCAGCCTCCCTCAAAGTATTTACCCCACTCTCTGCCCTTTCTATCTTTTCCTTATTCTTAGGAAGATAGCCTACATCATTTCTACTGCCTTGTAGCTCTATATCCTAATTAACCAGTTCCACAGTACCTTCCTACCTCATTCCCTTTGCTCTCTAGACTTTTTCTTTTCTTTTTTTTTCCCTTGCCTACAGAGGTCTTGCTAAAATGAAGAGAATGCCTTACTTGAAAATGGTTGTTTGCTTGCTAACTAAGTATAGTGTGAGAGCTCTAATGGAAGAAAAATGCTAATCTGATTGTTCCTATAGATGCTAATCAACACTGAAATAGCCACAGTTGACAATGACTGTGTATGTATTGACTGCACCTATTGACTTCTACCCCCTCTCCCCTAGGCATTGGAAAACCTAAAGGTCCACAGTACTTCACTGATTGTTGTGCCAGGCATTAAACTGTGCTATCCAAATTGTACCCAAGCCCAACTAAGCAAAGAGATAAGAAGCTCCAATACCATCAGTAAAGCTACCAAAACAATTAGTCACTGTTGGTCCTCAAGTCACACTCCCTGTAACTGAAAATGAGGAAAAAGGGAAACAATCCTCCACCTCAACCCCACAGCTCTCCATCCAAGCATTTCATGTTTGGGGTCCTAGATGAAAACTTAAAAAATTGTATAGAAAATGTGATTAGTAATTCAATCAAAGAATTGAAAGAAGATTTAAAGGAAGAGATAAGAGAGCAATTTCAGGAGAGGACAGACCATACATATAAAGAACTAGACATTCTGAAAAGAAATGTAATTGAGCTCTTAGAATTGAAAAATACTGTCAACCAAATCAAAAGCTCATTGGAAGATACTTATAACAGAGTAAACTCAATAGAAAATAGAACCTCAGCTCTCGAAGGACAAACATCAGTTAATGAAGGCAGGCTGAGCAATGTCAAGTTCAAGGAGGACAGACAAGAAAAGAAAATTTTTGTACATGTTCAAAAGTTCCAAATAATATTTGACAAGATGAGAAGAAACAACTTGAGAGTAATTGGTATTGAAGAAAACATTGAACAAGAAACAAGTGGCTTTAAGAACCACCTAAGTGAAATTGCCAAGAAGAATTTTCCCCAGGTCAGAATTGATCCAGAAAATCAAATTCAAGATGCCTATAGGACACCAAACAGACATAACCAAATGAGAAACTCACCAAGACACATCAAGATTAAAATGAATAACAGAGAAATAAAGGAGAGAATCCTAAAAGCATTTAGGGAAAAACACCATATCACATTAAGAGACAGACCAATTCAGATTACTATGGATTTCTCAGATCAGCAATAAAGTCCAGGAGAGCATGGAATGATGATTTTCAAACTTGGAAGAAAACAATTTTCAGCCAAAGATAATATACCCTGCAAAACTCAGCTTTAAATGTGATGGGAAATTAAATACTTCAATGATAAATTCAAGCTAGCAAGATACATGAACACAAAGCCTGAGCAACAGAAAATTCAAGGACATACTTCATTCAGAGGAACATGCTGAGAACTTCCAAAACCCTTAAACAAAAGAAAGTCAATAACCACAAATCACACCAAAAGATTTCCAAGATGGTGCAACACAGCAATAGTCACAATGTCAGAGACCCAGATTCCCATATCTAGTCTAACTCTGAATGTGAATGGACTCAATGCCCTAATCAAAGGACATACATTGGTTTACTGGATCAAAAAACAAAATCCAACAATATGCTGCCTACAGAAGACACAGCTCACAATCAAAAATATACACAGACTGAAAGTGAAAGGTTGGCAAAATGTCTATCAGGCTTGTAGGCTAAAAAAGCAAGCTGGCATTGTGATATTAACATCTAATAAAGTTAATTTTGACCTGTCGTACCTCGGATGTCCCCAAGGGCGGGCGAGATGGCTTGGACCAGCCAAACCGTCCCCTGGAGCTGAGCAGGAGGGTGAGTGTGGTGACCGGGCTCTCCCTGGACTCCCTTCAGTGGGAGCCCCCTCTGCTAGGCCGGGGAAATGAGTCAGTAACATGGAGTTAGTGGCAGCTCAAAATCTGTTTATTACCAAGGCACACAGGTTTTTATAGGGAGGGGAGATAGCCAAGGAACCAATAGTAGAATGACAGTTTGGCCTGTCCTGTCCAACGAGGAATGGCCGCGTCAACCTCATCAACTATCGCTATCAGGAAAGGCAGTTTTGAGGATTAGAGAAGAGGAAGAGGAAGCAGGCATCAGGTTCGTGCCCTTTGTGCTAGGTGCGCGAAATTGGAGCGGAGAAGAAGTGTCATGGTGTCCAGTGCAGCGTTTGGCTTCAGTACAGTGCCCCACATTGACCAAAAAGGACAAAGAAGGTCATTATATCATAGTAAAAGGAACAATTGATCAAGAAGACATAACAATAGTTAACATTTATGCTCCCAATTACAACCCTTCCAAATATATGGAGAAAATACTCAAGGACATTAAACCCCTCATCAATCTCAACACAATAATATTGGGGGACTTTAATACACCATTATCAGCAATAGACACATCATCTAAGCAAAAATCAATAAAGATATCTCTAACCTAAACAACTCTATTAATCAACTGGACTTAACAGTGATCTATAGAATATTCCACCCAAAATTGGCTGGGTTTACCTTCTTCTCAACAGCTCACAGATCCTTCTCCAAAATAGACCACATCCTAGTCTACAAAGCTATCCTTAACAAATACAAAAAAGTTGATATAGTCCCATGTGTCTTGTCAGACCACAATGCTATGATCTTTGCAATTAACAGCAAGAAAAACAACAGAAACTACTCAAATACTTGGAAATTGAATAAAGCCTTCTTAAATGAAGGATGTATAAAAGAGGTAATGACTACAGAAATCAAGAAATTCTTGAAAATAAATGAGAATGATAAAACAATGTATCAAAATCTCTGGGAGAGTATGAAAACATTTTTAAGAGGCAAATTTATAGCACTGAGTACCCTCATCAAAAATCAGGAAAGAGCCCAAATAGTCTTATGCTCAAACTCAAATCCCTACAAAAAAGAGGAACAATCCAATTCCAAACCTAATAGAAAACAGGAAATAACTAAAATTAGAGCTGAAATCAATGAAATTGCGAACAAAAAAATACAAATTATCAACAAAGCAAAGAGTTGGTTACTTGAAAAAATAAATAAGATCAATGGACCCCTTGACAACCTCACCAAAAGGAAAAATGAAATGAAGCAAATCAACAAAATCAAACATGAAAACAGAGATATCACCACTGCCTCAACCAAAATCCAGATTATCAGAACTTATTTTGAAAACTTATACTTTGCCAAGTTTGATAATCTGGAAGAAATATACAAAAATCTGGCCATGTACAACATTTCCGAATTAACACCAGAGAACATTGAAAGTCTAAACCAACCAATCTCAGGTAGTGAAATCAAACCAGCAATCAAAGGCCTTCCAAAGAGAAAGCCCAGGACCTGATGGATTCATGGCAAAATTCTACCAGACCTTTACAGAAGAATTAACACTAATCCTCTATAAGCTTTTCTACGAAATTGAAAGGGTTGGAACCCTCCCATACACTTTTTATGAAGAAAATCAACAAAGACAAATCAAGAAAAGAAAATTACAGACCAATATCCCTGATGAATGAACATAGATATTAAAATCCTTAATAAAATTCTAGCTATCCAGATCCAAAAATACATTAAAAAATAATACATCATGATCAAGTGGGCTTCATTCTAGGAAAGCAGCACTGGTTAAACATACACAAATCAATAAATGTAATTCACCACTTAAACAGAATTAAAAATACCAATCATATAATCTTCTCAATTGATGCAGAAAAGGCCTTTGATAAAATTCAGCACCCATTTATGCTCAAAACTCTGGAGAACATAGGGATCAAAGGAAGATATTTTAATTTTGTAAGACCCCTTTATGACAGACTTAGAGCCAACATTATGCTTAATGAAGAAAGACTGAAAGCATTTCCGCTGAATTCAGGTACAAGGCAAGGATTCCACTTTCACCACTCTTATTCAATATAGTCCTTGAAACCCTAGCTAGAGCTATCAGACAAGAGAAGGAAATCAAAGGAATTCCAATAGGAAAAGAGGAAATCAAGCTGTCTCTATTTGCTGATGACATGTTCCTATACCTAGAAGACCCAATAAACTCTACCAGAAGACTTGTTGAGCTTATAAACCATTTTAGCAAAGTGGCTGATTATAAGATCAATACTCATACATCATTAGCTTTCCTATATTCCAAAAACAATTCCACTAAAGAAGAAATCAGGAAGTCTGTCCCATTCACAATCTCCTCAAAATAATAAAATAAAATACTTGGGCATCAATCATAAAGGACCTCTTCAATAAAAACTATTGAACACTAAAAAGAGAAATTACAGAAGACCTGAGTAGATGAAAAACATTCCATCTTCTTGATTATGCAGAGTCAATATAATCAAAATGTCCATTCTACTGAAAGCCCTATACAGATTCAATGCAATCCCCATCAAGAACCAATGACATTCTTCATGGATATAGAAAGAGCAGTTCTCAAATTCATATGGAATAACAGAAGACCCAGAATAGCCAAAACTTTAGTAAGCAAGAAAGAGGAAGCAGGAGGTGTCACAATTCCTGACCTGAACTTACACTATAGGGCTATAGTAACAAAAACAGCATGGTATGGGTATCAAAACAGAATTGAAGACCAATGGAACAGAATAGAAGATATCAAGACAAACCCTAAAATCTTTAACCATCGGATATTTGATAAAAGGTGCAAAAGCATAGTGTGGAAGAAGGATAGCCTGTTCAACAAATGGTGCAGGACAAATATATGCAACTGAAATTGCATCTTTATCTCTCACCCTGCACAAGAATCAAATCAAAATGGTTCAAGAATCTGGAAATTAAACCAGCATTACAATCCCTTGAAGAAAAAGTAGGATCAACACTACACAACATAGGGGTCGGCACCACCTTCCTTAACAAGTTGCCCATTGAGTAAGCATTAAAGCCAAGAATAAATGAATGGGATACTACTAAAGTAAAAAGCTTCTGCACAGCTAAAGAATTAGTCAAGAATGACAAGAGAAAATTTACAGAATGGGAGAAAATCTTTGCCTGCTACACCTCGGACAGGGGGCTAATATCCAGAATATACAAGGAATTCAAAACACTGAACACCCAAACCACAAATAATCCCATCAATAAATGGGCTAGGGAGCTAAATAGAAATTTCTCAATGGAGGAAGTCCAAAAGCCCATAAATACATGAGAAAATGCTCTACATCACTTTCAGTCAGAGAAAAGCAATTCAAAACTTCACTGAAATTCCACCTCACTCCTGTCAGTGTGGCAAAAATGAAGAATACAAGCAAAGATAGATGCTGGAGGGGTTGTGGGAGGAGAGGAACACTAGCACACTGTTGGTGGGACTGTAAACTGGTACAGCCACTCTGGAAAGCAGTGTGGAGACTCCTCAAAAAATTAGGGCTGGAACCACCTTATGACCCAGGTATTCCACTCCTGGGTATTTTCCCTAAAGAGCTAGAATCAGCAGATTACAGAGATACAGCTTCATCAATGTTTTAGCAGCTCAATTTACTATAGCTACACTATGGAACCAACCCAGGTACCCCTCACTGGATGAGTGGGTTCAAAAACTGTGGTACATATGCACAATGGAATTCTACTCTGCTATTACAGAGAACAATATCATGGCATTTGCAGCCAAATGGATGGAGATGGAAAAAATTATGCTGAGTGAAATATCCCAAACTCAGAGACTCAAGGGCTATAAGTTTTCTCTCATTTGTGGAAGCTAGAATACAATCAGAAACAGACTGATAGTTGGCTAAGCTAATAATAACCTCAACATGAGTGAATTTTTACATGAGCAGAGGGAACCTTGCGTATGACACTGGAGGATGAAGGAAAGGTGGCAGGGGCGGGGAGGGAATAGGAGAGATATCAAAGGAGCTGGAGGGAAGGAGTAGGGGGATTATCAATGCTATGTGGAACCTTTGACTTCCATGAGAAGCCTAAGTAACACAGGAGTAAAGTAGGGGGAAACATGCGATGGATGGGGGGGACCCAAATGAGGGGAGACCATGGAATGGCATCTGCCTCAGCTTGTTCAGTCATTATGCATGTGTTCATGATTGTATGGCAGTGATTCCCTCCTGAATGTAAGACTATTTTGAACAAATAAAAAAAAGTTTGATCCACAATAGAAACTAAATAAATATTAATTTCCTTCCCCCACTACCTTTTTTACTAGTGAAGAAAATATCTACTGTTAAAATGGCTTATAATTTTGTATACATGGTTCAAAAAATCTAAGTAACATGCCAGAGTCTTTTCTATTTAACCATACTTCATACTGTTAATTTGAAGCAACTGCCTTTCATGTATGTAAGCATGTGAAATTTGAATGAATTATAACTGTACAATCAGCAGGTTGAATAATTTACTAAGGTACCAAAATGCAGATCTCTTTTTCCAGAAACATGTTGCAACTTTATTTCTCTTTTGATCAATTCCACAATGGTAGAACAGAAAGAAAGAAGAGCTATGCGTTTTCATTTGAATATCAATGTTGTATGGCCTCTTTTCTACGAAGTCCACTTTATTTGTGTTAGATAACATGCATCTTCCAAAATATTTCTCATTATCTGTCTTCCAGAGTCTGCTTCTGGCCTCTAATATAGTAATTATACAGCATCAGAACCAAATATTTACAGTCCATCACAAAGAAGACTGAAATAAAAACATGTTCAATGCACCTATGAGAATAGACAGTCTATGGCCAAGAACAACAGCAGGTTTGTCCATCTGTCCATCATCAAACTGAGTTGTGCCCACTAGTTATCAACAAGGAGTGATCACATGGGCATCACACTAAGATAGAATTTCTGCCATTGGAAAATAAGGTTAGGAAAGAGGAAAATTAATGGCTTCAGAATCAAGTTCTGGGATAACATGCTGTATACAAAGAACTGATGCTTGATTCTTACCCATAAAATATAAAAATTTTGTTCTCTTATTCATTCATTAAACATTTTCTGCTTGCTTTCTAGAATGTAAGCACTGCATGAGCCACTGTGGACATGGAGGATAATTGTTTCCTTAGGGAAACTGTTTCATGATACGGGACAAAGAAGTGAACAGTACAATAATAAGATCAGAACTAGTATACATGCAATATGCTATGTGAACCCCCAAAAAGAAGTAATTAGCCATGCAAAAGTATAATAATTTTCCAAATTTGTGAGTCATCTTCTTTGTAATGTTCCAGTGTTGGTAAATGTGCGGCAGGAAGCCAAATGCAGGAGTAGAACTGAATGTCCAACAATGAATAGATGGATCTTGATCAGATGTATTTATCTTAGTAAAAGAAAAAGTGTTATTGTTTCTACTTTTTTTAAGAGAAAGAGGGATAGTGTGAGAGACAGATAATCAGTTTTATTTAATTTTTCAAGTGACTTTTGTTGTTCCAACACTTTGCTGTATACGTGATGCTGGGGTTTGAACTCAGGTCCTTGAGCATGCCAGGCAAGTGCTGTAGCTACTACTGAGCCACCACTCCAGCCCCTATTGTTTCTACTTTTTTATTGCAATGTTTTTAAATGTGTGTGTTTAATTTTTATGATAGTTTATCTAATTAATTCTACTAAATATGTCAATTTCTTTTTTCTACAATACTAATATGTTTGAGATTGTAACCCTTGGACAAGATGGATTACACAGACACAATGTAGATATAAATGTAGACACAGATACATATATAGAGATAAATGTAAAATAAAGACAGCTTCTTATTTCTGGAAATACTATTTATGCTATAATTCCTAAATTTTACAGTGAACATTGTCTTCTAGCAAATTTCCTAATAGAAAACTGAAAATAAGACATAGCACTTCTGGGCATTTGGCAAAATTGAGATGTTAATACAAATAAATCCTCAGTGTGTTTTAAGATACACTACAAAATCTTCCTTTCAATTGAAGAAATGAATAAAAACTGATTTGAGGCCCTTCCATTCAAGCTAAAGTAGAAAGTGTGGGAAACTGTCAGCTTGAAAAATCCTATTTAAATGTCTATTGGTGTTATTGTTAAACACCACCTTGGAAACATAAAATCCACATCCATTTCAATTGAAATCTGCTCTTCTTAGTGCTAAGTAATTTACCCAAGTGTAATCTCCACTGTCTCTGACTTTAGCACTTCTCTTTGTTGTCCCTGAAACTACACATAGCCCTGGAGCTTTATGCATAATAATATTGGTGTTCCCTCCATGACCCCTACACTTGGTCATAACAGCAAAGACACATTCTGAAGTGTATCATAACACATTAAAGCTACAGGCACCAGGATCACCCAGAGCCTGTATCTGCCTCAAGAAACTCACTCTGAATAAGAGCCTTTACTCCTCATACCCTGTTTTGGTGGCCACCAGATACAGACATTCTCTATCCCCTGACCAATTCAAGAGAACACAATCATAGTGCTACTATTATCCATCAGTACACAAAGATATCAAAATCCTAAACTTCATCTGTCACCTGTACCTCACCCATATAACTGACCTTTTTCACATGGCAAAATTTCATTTGTACGTTATCTCTTTATAATGAAAAACCACAGTGCCTGTGGACATAGATATTTGCCTAGTGATTATATATTATTTTATGTCCATCTGTTAACTCTATATAAATCCTTGGTCACTATTCTTGATGAGTTTCTCTTATGAGAACACCTACCTTGATTTTATAGGTAATTTTATTCCTGCTGAATGTTTTCCACTGATGGTGGTGGCACTGGTGATGACAGCTTCCCAGTTCTACTCTAACAAGTGTACAAATGTTATCCTAAGAACAGATACATTCTTACCAAGCTCTAGAGTAATTTTCTATAATTTTTGTTAGATAATCAATATATTTTTTTATTCACCATATTATAAAAACTGCCCACAACTTGAGATTAAAAAATGTAAAATAAATGTCTTCAGAGTGAGTTGAATAATGGTTCAAGTTCAAGGAGTCTAACTCATCAATGCTAAAGAGGAAGTTATTCATTAACTTAAGGTCAAAAGGCCTGCAGGCTACTCGACATGAGAATAGAAGTCAACAAGAAGTAAAGATTAGTGGAAGTTAAAAAAAAAAAAAGTGAATGCTATTGAGAAAGAAACAGCCAATTTCCAATGGTGAAATTTGTGTTGTCTGTTTAAGTTACCTAATATTCAAACTTGAAAGAGAAATATCAAATGAGCAACATGGAAAAGGGATAGGCAACCCTCAGTATGAGTATGTGTCGCGGTTCCACAACTCCAAGAGCATGTCAGTTACATAGTTTTGAGGAAGCGTTTGCTCTCAACGCATTGTGAAACATGCTAGCAATACTTTGCTTTCAGGTCACATAAGTCAATCTAAAACATAATATGGTCCTAGCAAATCTCCTTCAAATTCACACAGCCATTTGTAACACATTTCTGAATTTCTATCTATGAACAGTAATAAAACTACCATTTATTGAGCATATTTTTACTACTCAGGCACTATGCCAATTTAATCATTTCTTCAGACTATGAGATAATTATTGTTATTGTCTTCCACAGCTGAGCTATTAGGCCTAGAATACTGAAGTAATCTTCCCTGAGCACGAGTATGTTAATCACGCTGCACATATGCATAACAGAAAATGTCCTTCAAGTTGGATAGTCCCCAGGTTTCATATGCCAGGAAACAACAATCCACACTTGGAGGACAGAGGCTCTGGACACAGAATTCCCTGTGACATTCACAGGTTTAGATACAGCCCCTGTCAGTGACTGCCCACATAGCACAATGTATTTGAGACTTCAGGATCATCTGTAAATTCAGATATATATTCTTGGGCCCTCTTTTAAGATTTTTGCTAGACCTTTAGATCCTATTTTTAAGAACTCTTTTAATCTTTTTAATATATTCAGCCAGAGATCAAAGTTGCTCTTAGCTTTAAGCTGCACATTCTGTATTTTCCACTTTAATTTGTACTTAAACCACATTTTTTTATAGTAAGGGATAGATTTTCCTTCACGAAGAAACAGAATTTGCCCTTAGAGAAAATAGTATTCATTTTCAATAAGCATTTCCTAAGTAACTAGCTTTTCAAAAGTCAAAGAGTAACTACGAAGAGGATAAAAAGATGGAGAAGACATGGTTTGTACCTGCAAGAGGCTTAAAATCTAATTATGGATGCAGAAAGAGTTTAAATCAGGACAAAGTTTGAAGGCACTCACATGCTCCCTCTATACAGAACAACTTGTGAAACAAGTTGGGGCTTCTCTAGGGGCACACTCTGGCTTTGTCCAGGTTATAAAGGAGGCTAAAAGAAAGATCCTCTAAAATAAAATGTTAAAACTAGAAGATTCTGGTTCTAGGAGTGACTTTCAGGGTAGAGGAGGTGGTGCAAGGAGAAAGGAGCAACTTGGGAATTGACGTGGTCTGCCTGGGGACGCGCCTTCGTAAGCCACCCAGTCCCTGCTTGTCACATTCCCAGGGATTCTCTGCTTTTAGGAGCCCCCCCCCCCCACGCCCAGCCATGGAAGGGACAATGTCCTGCATTCTCAGAGGTGTCAACACAGGGCAATATTGAGAACCACAATGTCTCATATGTTACTAGTTTTTAGCTCCTAATGACACCATTACGTGTGTTCATTTTTCTGTTTGTCCTTATTTAATTTTGAATAAAGACAAATATCTAATAGTATAGTACAAACCTCTACAAAAACAAATATGAGACACCAAGTCCAGATCAAGAGGGACTTAATTTGAGTAGGTGATTACCTTCGTCACTCATTAAGATTAGAGACTGTCTTCTTCAGAAGAACGCCTGAATCACCGCAAACTTGAGTAGCTTAGAAAGGAGTCTGTGATAAAAACAAGTTTGAAGAGAGTTATCTCAAGCAAATGATTTCAACACATTAGATAACAACCTATTGGGAATACATCCAGAACTTACTATGATTTATGCTTCTTAAATCCCAGAGAATTAGCCTAATTATCTTCTACTCTTTAAAATCTGCAAATATCTACTCTTTTGAGAAGCAGTGTTCTCTTTATTACTAAAATAAAATTCTCAGTGCTGCAGTTTCCTGAATTGCTCTCAGTCCATATGCTTTATCTGTTTTCACACATTGCACCTGTAAAATGCATCTCTGAACAGTTGTTCCTATCTGATCCTCCACCCACAAGCATTCTTTGTTTAGCACTTACATACACTTACTTTTTGTTTTGCTGCCATGCTGATTAACACATTGATTGTAGTAGATGGCACTTTTATTTTGAGCTTAGTATTTTTTTTTCAGTTGTAATTTTAGGGAGAAGATTATACAACCTGTAACTCCTCTTTGTAAAAATTTATGTAACAGACAAACATGTTTTTTTTTTTTATTTTTTTTCAATGTGCACTTTCCTTTTATTTTATTTTTTTTTTAATTTTTATTTTTTGAACAGACTTACAAGATTTTAACAAATCAATATAAAATGTGTATAAAATGTGTAAATATTCTGGATATTGTAATTATCCCCAGGAGTGCCCCCCCAGTTACCCTCCCTTATCCCTCCCTTCCCTTTCCCTTTATAGCTCTAAAAAAAGTATTAGATTATAAAGCA
>PVKS010018439.1:0-40277 GCA_004027875.1 Aplodontia rufa
TTTTTTTTTTTTTTGTTAGGAAGAGGGACAGTGAGAGAGAGAGAGAGAGAGAGAGAATGACAGAAATAATTTTATTTAGTTTTTCACATACGGCTTTGGTTCTTCTGACACTTTGTTGTGTACGTGGTGCTGGGGTTTGAACTTGAATATTTGCGCATGCCAGGCAAGCACCATAACCACCAAGTCACTGCTCCAGACCCATGATGTGCTTTTGAAATCACTATGTAAATGTTAATGACAGAGAACTCCTCATAGTTGTTTCAGTGCAATTCATCCCATTTCTGTCTGGGTGAACCTTAAGTGAGAATAGCAGCTTTCCAGGGCAGTTCCACACTGTCTCCTACTCTAAAGAATGAGTGACAATGAATAAAAATGTCCTGCCATTCAGGACAACAAGGGCATTATTTTCCAGGGTTGGTGAAATTATCATGCCCTAAAAATAAGGAGGTAGTCACTTGTTTTTATAGTTCTTTTTATTCCTAAATCTGAAAGATCCACCAATCAAAGCTGCTAATCAATTTTATTAATTTTTACTTCATCCACAATACTAAATCCCACAGGATGGAGCAATAGCTCCCTTTGAAGCCACAGTATCTCTTCTTCTTTAGGCTGAAACTTGTGCCTTTAATCTCATTTGAACTGCTTACTAAAGATGATGGACTAGCTGCGTGTGATTTTTGCCTGTGTTACTAGCTCAGTGCATTTCTTCTCATACATATTCGGGATTCACATAGCATGGCATTGTAAACACAATATTAGGTCATTCATAGAATTCTCTTATCTTAGCAAAATAGGAAAAGGTATTCAGAGTTCCAGGAAGGAAACATGAAAATATGCTTCTTAATATTTCTCAGAATACTGTCTTCGCCAGGATTGCAAACATGATAATATAAAAAACGACCTCTGTAGGAAAAATAATGTAAAAATGAGAAATCGGAACATGTGGCACAATATGTTTGCCAAATGCATTCTTAAAGGTCAAAGTCAATGCCAAATCTTAATTTTGTGGATCATGACTGATTTACATGTTGCGTCTCTCTATTGTGGGTTTCCATGTAGACAGTGTTTATATCACATGTAAATATGATAAATACTTAGAAATATGGGAAATATCCTCTCATTCTTTTTCTTGGAACATATGCATGTCGTTTTTTTGTGCATGTATTTCTGTGATGACCTTGATGCCACATCAAAGTAGAATTCAGCTGGGGCTGGAGCGGTGGCTCTGTGGTTCAGCCCTTGCCTAGCATGCACAAGGATGCAGGTTTGAATCCCAGCTCCATGTACACAATGAAGTGTTGAAGCAACGAAAGCCACATGAAAAAAAAATGAAGTAAAAATTGATTCTTTCTCTCTGTCTCTTAAAAAAATAGAATTTAGTTCTTACAACTTTCACACAAAACTAGGTCTAGTTATGACCATAAAATATTGTATATCCACAATTATTTAAAAAATAATTCACATCATAGAATGCGAGATTCCACTTCAAAGAAGTAGAAAGGCTTAATGTAAAAATAATCTTTTTCCTATTTTAAGTTTCAGAGAAAAAAATGTGTAAAAGTTTAAAAAAACAACAAAAAATGACTACAATTCCTATATCCCAAGAAAACTGGAGCTAACATTTCGGAATGTTTCCTTCTAGTATTTTCCTGTATGCATATATTCTTTGTTGACTTGACTTCAGATTGCAATACTGTTGTTTTTTTTTTAATGAAGAGTACTGTGGTGAAGATCTTCATAAGAAGTCTTTCCATATACTGTTTATTTTGTTGGAACAAAATACCTTAATGATTAATGAGAAATTTCTCTCTGGAATTATTGTCTTTGATACTTTGCTTTAAAAACCTCTCCATGTTCTATTGATTTACCTTCATTTCCACTTTCTTCTCATTCTCTCTGTTTTTTGGTTTTTGTATGTCACTATACAATTGCATTCATTAGATTTCTGTTGGTATACCAAAATACCTGAGAGGAAGGGATAAGGGCCAGAGTCCCATAATCTTCTTCAAGGGTATGGCCCCAAAGACCTCAGAACTTTCCACAAGGCCTTGCCTCCACCCATTACCACCACTCTGGGGGACCAAGTCTATAACACATGGGCCTTTGGGAAACACCCAAGATCCAAACTAAAGCAAAAATCCACTTAGACTTGGAACTGACATGCTGTGATGTATGGGTCACCCTTTCTGCTTCTCCCCAAGCTAACGCTTGCCACTATTAATTCCCATGCTATCCTCCATGATTTAAAATCCCCTTCTTATAACTTTGCTCACAACCAGAGTCCACTTTTTGCTCTGAACACACCATTTTTACTGATTGACCTTTTAATTCTAGTGCTGATATGCTGCTGATTACAGCTTGACATTACGTTCAGCAACTAACGTGAGCACAGCCTCTCGTGACTGCTTTTAAAAATGTTTCTTCATTTGTTCCATTCGTTTATTTCTCCTGATGAACTTTAAAATCACCTCCATAATCTTAGTTTTAATTCTTTTAACAATTGGATTGAATCTATATATTAATTTGGAAAGCATTATTATTACTGTGGTATTTAGTTTTTCCATTTAGGACTTTACCCAGGAGTTGTCCGTGCAGGTGTTTTTGTGTTTTTTAAGGAAGTTTAGTAGAGTTGCTCTGAGACTTCATTGCGTATGTGGTGCTGGGGTTTGAACTTGCGTACTCACACATGCCAGGCAAGCACTGTAACCGCTGAACCACTGCTCCCCAGCTCTTGAAGACACTACTTTAAGTGAAATAAGCCAAAGTCAGTCACAAAAAGACCAAGATTGCATAATTTCACTTACATAAGGTGTCTAGAGTAGTCAAAGTCATAGCAACAGAAGGTCAAGAGGTGGTTGTCAGGGTTTGGGGTAAGTTTATCAAAGGGTATATAGACTTAGTTTTTCAGGATAAAAAGAGCTTTGGACATTGGTTTATACAACAATGTGAATGAACTTAGCACCGTTGAACTGCATGCTTAAAATAGTTAAGATGATACATTTTAACTTATACACATTTTACTATAATTTTAAAAAATTATGTACAATGTATCCTCCTTTTATGTTATTATTCAGGATTTATTGTACCTACTGTGAGCTGGCTACTAGGGGCTGAGATATGGCCACAAGCAAGATGCAAGTTCTCTAATCTTTGGGACTTAAAATGTGGTGGGGGCAACAATATAAATAAACACATTCAGGAATAAGAAAATATTTGGCAAGTATTATTAAAAAAATAAGTTGGAGTAATGTGACACAGAACTAATTGTGTCTACTTTAAATTGAGTGAGAAATGTTGTTGTTTTTTCTATAGTATTATGCACATGTGACTGAGAAAGCAGTTGACCAGCCTCATGCCAACGCAAAAAGTCAATGCTATATTGAACAGCATCATTCAGTTTGGACTATTTCAAGGCTTTTTAAGAATAGACAACCATTGGGGCTGGAGCGGAGGCTCAGCAGTTACAGCGCTTGCCTGGCATGCATGAGTACGCAGGTTCAAACCCCAGCACCAGGTACGCAGCGAAGTGTTGGAGCAAAGAAGGCCACATGAACAACTAAATTAAATTCTCTTTCTCTCTCTCTCTCTCTCTCTCTCATAGTCCCTCTCTCCTTATAAAAAAAATAGACAACCATTGTTTTCGTGACTTAACTTTTATTCTGTAACTTATCATGGTAAGATTAGAAGTAGTATCCAGGGCTTTATTCTTCAGAAACAGTAAAATACAAAGTCCTGGGAAAGAGACTCTGAGGACATCTCAGAACAGCACATTTACCTGGTGGCCCCTCTTGACCTGCCCAAGTTACAGTGAGACTTTCTGAGATGAAGTCATCACAAACTGTTGCAACTTTGTACACAGTAGTATCTGGTGTCCAGCCTTAGCTGGCTAACAGGGGCCTCCTTAGTCTCTTTATTTATTTTGGGGTCTAAGGGTTGAACTCAGGTGAGTTCACTAAGCCACATCCTTAGTCCTTTTTCATTTTTTGTTTTAAGACAGGGTCTCACTAAGTTGCTTAGGGCCTCACTAAGTAGCTGAGGTTGGCCTTGAACTAGCAATCCTCCTGTCTCAGCCTCCAAGTTGCTGGAATTACAGGCAGGTGCCACTATGCCAGGCAGTCTCTTTAAAAATTAGTTGCTCAGTGGCTCAAGAGGCTGATGTGGGAAGATCATGAGTTCAAAACCAGCCTCAGCAACTTAATAAGGCCCTAAGCAAGTTATCGAGACTTTGTCTCAAAAAAAATATAAAAAGGTCTGGGGTTGTGGCTCAATGGTTAAGGGCCCCTTGGTTCAATCCCCATTGCCATAATAATAATAATAATAATAATAATAATAATAATAATAAAAACACCAACAAAAACCACTTGCTGGGAGCTTCTAAATCCAACATGGGCAGTCAACAGTTTCTTACATTACCGCAGGGCCCTCTTGAGAAATGAAAGCTTACACAGGTACTGATCTCAGGAATCACCCATTCCTGCCACATGAGGATTCTTGCTTTGCTTCTCACTGAGAATGAAGGGGCCAGTTCTACAATCAGATGCTGTACTTAGCCCATTGCTATAGAAAGAGACCCCTGCACAGGCCTATATTTCCTAAATTTCAGGATTTATGCTATACTTCAATATTTAATATGCTGAGAGAAAAACAAATTCAAACAAGCAAACAGGCTCATGGAGATAGTTGTAGCAATCTATGAAGAACGCAGGGCAGCAAGGGATAAAATTGATTTCCTGAGTGGCCCAGACACCAAGACAGGTTTTGGGAAGAGAATAAGAGGGAATGAACCCTGGTTCCTGCCTTCAAACTGGCTAGAAAATGAGATGAATCAAGCAGGAAGGAGTTGTGGCAGGTGTTCTGAGAGAAGAAGCTTAGGGAAGCAGGGAACAGGAATGAGGAAACCCTCCCAGAGAAAAGGGCACTCACTCCACAGAGAGCCCAGTGTTCCTTGAGGCTGGGAGTGGCAGGCAGGAGGTGGCAGGGGATGGGGGATAGGGCTGCGTGCAGGCTGGGGCTGGACTGCAGAAGTCTCCTAAAGGGTTAGCCCAGCACCTGAACCACTTGAATTCTATGCCAGCTCCGAGGGCAGAGATGTTCAGAATAAGGAAAGAGAGTGGGAGACCAGTTAGGAGTGAGCATAAGGAGCAAGATGAGAGAACAGCCTGAGTCAACAGACAGGCAGTAGGGAAGAAAGGGAGGTGGAAGGACTGAAGAACGGCGTAGGAGGCAGACACACAGGATTCCCCTTCTCCCCACGGGTAAATAACACTGGGCTTCATTTGCTCCATAGGAGGATCCAAATGAAAAAGGAAACTCTTTTTTTGAATAGGATTCAAATCCCATAAAGGGTTTGTGAAGTATCCAGGCTGTTGTACACAATAATAATTTAGATTCTAAGTACAGACAAACTGCAAAGTGCATTTGAAAGCAAATGTGTGTGTGTGTGCGCGTATATGTATATACATATATATATATATATGGATTTCACTGTATTGGCCTGGGAAACCCCATCCAGTGGTTCTGCCACGTGGGCCCAGGAATCTATTTTCCAAGTACCCATTTGCTTCTTGTGATCAGGCAAACGGAAATGTTGAGTCATGGGAGAAAAATTGGATTTCTCTTATATGCCATCTATGATGTATACCGTCACATTACAAAAGTTTAGAAAGCACAGACTAATCTGTCCTGACAAAAAAATAGCAGACCGTGGCTGCTGGGGCAGGAAGGGATGGAAGAGGATAGCCAAGGGACGGGGGCATGAGGAAACTCCTGGAGTAATGGATTTGTTGATGGTGCTGATTATGGTGATGGGTACATGCACTTGTCAGACACATCAGAGGTATTATGTTCAGTGGGTTGCACATCAATTATACCTCATTTGTATACATTTTATTGCTTAACACTTATTCGTTGATAAGAAAAAAAATCTGAGATGTCCTAAGTTTAATAACAAGGGCCATGGAATGGAAGGGGTGAGCTATGAGTGAGGTTAATCAGTTTACAAGCTATAGCCTCATCAGGACAGAAGACCATTTTACATTCCTGAAACTACCTTAAAACCTCAACTCGAGTCCCAGCATGAGTCCCTCGGTACCACTGTCCTGGTGACAACCCCAGTCAAGCCAGAGGCAACAGTTACTTGTCCTTAAGATTGCCCTCCCATCCTAAAACTCTCCTAGTTCTCCTGACCTACCCCTCTTATCTATGGGCAGTCTAGCTTCATGTAACCATGTAAGCTTGTCTCCCTTCAATTTTCCTTATAAAAGACTGCTCTCAGCTCTGGGTCAACAGACATGTTCCAACTGCTGCCTAGTTCTGCTGCTGAAAGTTGTGGGTTCTTGTCCCAGGGCCTGACCCTTTCTGGTTTTTTTTTTTTTGTTTGTTTGTTTGTTTGTTTTGACTAGCATCTGTATTGGTTCAAAAATCTTTTTGTTGTAGGGAAACCCAGGTCTCAAGAGTTTGTGCTTTTAAATTCTTTTTTTAAAAAAGTATATCAGTTCCTTCCAATACTCAGTCTCAGAGAAAGTCTTAGACTAAATTTTACAACATATTCATTCATTTATTAGCCAGAGGATACAAATACAGACATTCAACCTGTCTGTAAATTTGATAAACAGTCCTCTATTCTTTAGATCCTCCAAAGGCACCTGCCAGGAGAGTTTATTGGAGGTGACATTGTCACAGGAGGATTAGTTAGCCTTCTGGATGGGGTCAGGATGGGGAGAATCCTCTGAGTCAGCTCCTAATCAGAAAGAATTAGTAAGTCAAGGTTGAGGCAACATTCTTACAGGTATTGTTACTAGGTTGCCTAAATTCTAACATCATGTTCCTGGAGAGACAAAAAGGATGTATTCATCAGCTTCTGTTACTATAACAAAATACCTGAGATAAACAACTGATAAGGAAGAAAGGTTTATTTTGGCTTGCAGTTTCAGAGATTTCAGGCCATGGATACTGTCTGTTGCAACACATCACGACACGGAGCACATGGTAAAACAAATCTGTGTACCTCGTGGTAACTGAAAAGCTAAAAGAGAAAGAGGAGGGTCTGGGGTTCCAAAATCCTCTTCAAGGGCACATGCACAATGACCTAATTTCCTTTCACTAGGTCCCAACCTCCTAAAGGTCCCACCATCTCCCAATATCACCACAGGCTGGGGACCAAGCCTTCAACACAGGAGCCTTGGAGGACATTTAAGATCCAAACTATAGCAAAGCAAAAGCCTTGCTGGTATTTCTAGGCAATCCATAGATCTTGGCCAGCAAGGACTTCACTTTTAGTGAAAAAGCATTATTTACAAATATTATTCTAATTATCAAGGTCTTTGGAAACAGAGGTGGTTAATCTGTGTAGATATTGCCTCTGGAGTATGGCTTTTGGGATTAGAATTTTTTCATTGTAAACTAATTACCCTTGGAGCAGCTTGATATAATCTGGGCACACAATTTCCTCAAGTGTAGAGGAAAACACGATGAACCATATCACACAGCCATGCTACCGTGTCGTGAAGAAAACTTCAGGCATCCCCCATAACTGATAAAGGTCTACCTCTGTTTTCTCCATTCTTCCTGAAAATGTCTAGATAAAAACTAAGGAAAGCATCATCATTCCTATCCTCATTCTTTGCACTAAAATAAAGATAAAAATTATGTGAAAAGTGCTTTACAGAAAAAGAAATACAATTCTGTGAATATGTGTTTAAAACAAAGGCAAAATCAAAACACTTGTGCACTGTTAGGGGGAATATAAATTCATGTGGCTGCTTTGTAAAGCAGCATTCTGGTTCCTCAAAAAATTAAATTAGAATTACCGCATTATCTACCCGTTTCACTGAAAGCATATACTCAAAAAGATTAAAGGCAGGGACTCAAAAAGATCTTGGTGCACTCATGTTCATAGTGGCCTTATTCATAAAAGCCAAAAGGTAGTAGCAACCCAAGTGTCCCTTGAGTCACGATTGCAGAAACACAAGTAATGCATGCACAGTGTGGAATATTACTCAGTCTTCAGAAAGGAGGAAATCTTGATGCATGCTGCGGCACACATGAAGCTGGAGTACATTATGCTAAGTTAGATAAGCCTGAAACAAATGTGGTATGTTTCCACTTACATGAAGTACTAGAGTAGTCCAATTCATAGAGATAAAGTAGAATAGTGGTTGTCACAGGCTGCAGGTGGTGGAGGAGAATATCAAGTTACTGTTTCATTGGTTGGTACAGAGTGTCAATTTGGGAATGTTTTAGGTGTTTTTTTTTATTTTTTATTTTTATTTTTATTTTTTGCTACTGTAACTAAAAGACCTGATAAGAACAATTTTAGAGGAGGAGAAGTTTATTTGGGGCTCACAGTTTCAGAGTTCTCAGTCCATAGACAGCTGGCTCCATTGCTTTGTGCCCTAGTTAAAACAGAACATCATGGTGGAAGGGTGTGGTAAGGACAGCCACTCATGATGTGGCACCAGGAATCAGAAAGAGTATTCCACTTAGCAAAGACAATATATAAGCCCCAAAAGCATCTGCCAGTGACAAACTCCTCCAGCCACCCCCTACCTGCCTACTGTCATCTCACAATCCCTATCTACCAGTGGATTAATACACAAAGTTAAGACTCTCATAACCCAAACATTTCCCCCTCTAAACTTTTTTTGCATTGTCACACACATGAGCTTTTGGGGGACACCTGATATTTAAACCATAACAGGAAAAGTGAAAAAATTCTGGAGATGGATAGCGGTGATGGTTATCCTTAATGCCACTAACCTGTATACTTTAAAATTGTTAAGGGTAAATTTTATGATACTTGTATTTTAGCACAATATTTTAAGTTAAAAAAATCTAAAAGTGGTAATTCTCACCTCAGGGATTGTTCACTTCAGAATATTCAAAATTATTTCAAACCAACACTGATTTAACTTTGACTTATAGAAATAACTTTATGATTCTAATAAATTATAAAGAATATATTTCCATTGTAAGTAATATGGGAAATTCAAAAATATTGTTAGAGACTAATTCTAGAGTAAAAATGATGAGTCTCACTCAAATATAAAATGAGTGCCAAATATTTTAATTTAACATTTAATGAGGAAACAGTGTGATGTTAAAAGCATTTCAAAGGACAATGCAAAGAACACATACCTAAGGCAATCAGGAATGCTAAAAAGAATTTACAAACCAATGTCCACTAGCCAGTATCCAATGGGCAATGTTCAATTACATTCCTCTTGGTCAAACTCATTTGCTTCTCTATGGATAAAATTAATTTGCAGTATTGCGAGTTTTGTACAATTTACAGTTGTAAGACAGCCCAAAGTCAAGGAAAGGCCTCAGGGCCCTACACATTTAGATAAAGTGCGCGAAACAGGATGCGCGGTAATTCTAGCCGCCTTTCTCCTGCTTCAAAGTCTTTCATCAAGCTGCGGGGTGGGAGGGAATCCCCCAGCCTCAATCAAAAACACCTTGGCTTTGGTGCTTCGAGTGAGCTTGGAAGGCGGAGCTTTTATTAAGCAGCTTAAACACGATTTAGTAAACAACTTAAACAAGTGCAGCATTGTGGGGCGCCCTGCTCTGCCAGGGGTTCTTCAGTGCACACCTGTTCAGCGCGTCCCAGGCCTCGGGGCGCCTTGGGTACCGCCTCTCCGCAGCAAGTGGCTGCAAGTCGACAGCGCGGAACTTCTAGGGGCCATCGGAGAGCCGCTGGGAGTGGAGGGAGAAGCTGTGTCCGCAGGGCCCACAGCAACGACCGGAGAAAAACTTTCAGAACTGTGACCCGCTGAGAAACTGGGAAGCTGCTCAGCAACCAAGACCAGTGGGGCTACCTGGGCGCCACCGCCTCTTCCTTCCCCGCCCCCGGGGCCCCACAGGGCGGTGTCGAGGAACCAGGGGCGGAGCGACCTTTGCTCTGTCTCAGGGCCGTCACAGCCGGGCGGGGCCGAGCGGTCTGGCTGAGAGGCGGGGTGTCCGAGTGTCCCCGAGTCTGAGGTCGCAGTCCGCCTGGTGGCCCTGCCGCTTCTTGCCCTCACCTCCCGCTCCTCCCACCCAGGCTGGGTTTGGCCAACCCGGGCAGCACCTGGGCTCAAGGTTTCGGTCAGACCCGCCCGCGAACGGGTTTCGATTAGGGACGAGAGACGCGTGGGAGGGCGGAGCGGCCAGGATGCGAGGAGGGGACTAGGGGCGAGCCGCGAAGTGGGGACGAACCAGTGTAGGAGACAAAGAGCGGCTGGAGAGAGCTGGGCGCAGCATCGCCACCCAACGCGGCGCTCGCTCGGACTCCGGTGGCGGGGAGCCGGAGGCGCGGCAGTGCAGAAAGTGGCAGGTGAGCCGTCCGTGCAGCGGGAGCTCCCGAGATGCGGACGCCGGTGGTGATGACGCTGGGCTTGGTGCTCACGCCCTGCGGGCTGCTGCTCAACCTGATCAGCACGCTGGTCCCCGGCTGGCGACTGGTGAAGGGCTTCCTCGACCAGCCGGTGGACGTGGTGCTGTACCAGGGCCTGTGGGACATGTGCCGCGAGCAGAGCAGCCGCGAGCGCGAGTGCGGCCAGGCCGACCAGTGGAATTACTTCCAGGCCCAGCCGGTGCAGGTGGCGCGAGGACTCATGGTCACGTCGCTGGCCATCACCGCCCTGGGGCTGCTGCTGGCGTCGCTCGGCGTTCGCTGCTGGCGGGAGGAGCCCCAGTTCGCGCTGGCAGGCCTCTCGGGCGTCGTGCTATTCGCTGGGGGCCTCTTCAGCCTCATCCCGGTCTCATGGTACAATCACTTCTTGGGGGACCGCGACGTCCTGCCCGCCCCGGCCTCCCCGGTCACTGTACAGGTTAGCTATGGCCTGGTGCTGGGCTACCTGGGCAGCTGCCTACTGCTGCTGGGAGGCTTTTCCTTGGCGCTCAGCTTCGCGCCCTGGTGCGAGGAGCGCTGTAGTCGCTGTCGCAAGGCGCCCTCCGCCGGCCCGCGCCGCAGCAGCATCAGCACCGTCTACGTGGACTGGCCAGAGCCTGCGCTCACGCCGGCCATCAAGTACTACAGCGAGGGCCAGCACCGGCCGCCGCCCGCCCAGTACGGCGCCACCAGCAAGACCAAGGTCGGCTTTCCCATGCCGCGGCCACCGCCCAAGTCGTACACCAACCCGACGGATGTGCTGGACGGGGAGGAGAAGAGGACTGCCTCCCAGGGCGCCTCCTCTCGCAGCACGCGGCCCTACCACAGCTCGCTGCCCTGCGACTCCGACCTGTAGACCGCACCGCTTCCCTGCACAGTCCGCGGAGCTCGGGGGCCCCGCGCGGTTCAGCCTTGAACTTGAGTGCTGTGAGGCCGGCTGACTCGGAGTTGGAACCTGGTCATCTTCCTGTAACTGTTTTGAAGGGCAGTCTTCCTTTCCAAACTAGACTAGACCAAACTAGACTCCTTGGACCATTAGTTCAGGTTAGGACAGTTTTCTTTTTTTAGAATTTTGTTTTCCTTTGCTGAAGGACCAAGGACCGTAAACAACAACGGAAAGTTGAAGACAAGAAACGGGCAAAAAATGGTTTAACCGTTAACTTGAAACTACAGTATTCTAACATTATATTGCTGAATCTTGGATCAGTACAATCATTGTACTTTTTTTCTCTCTGCTTTATAACTCCTTGCCATGTGAACTCTAAAAGGGCCAGAATATTTCTGGTTGTGTGTGAATGCAGGTTCTTAAACTTAAGAGCCATGCAAACCCCAGTAGCTTTAGTGGCCTTTATGGAACAAAATAATCCTGTTAACTTATATCTACATTTCTTCCTGCAAAGATGGGATTTATAATTTTTATCATTTGTTTTGATGTGAAAGTTTAGATCATTCAAGAGTTTCTCTTCCAGAAGCCAGGAAAATGAAGGCACTCACACCCTACTGTTCTCTTCCTTGGATACCTCACTACGGACACAGAATTATAGACTTAATATTTTATACAAAATGGAACCTCTTCCTCACATTTGGTTCAAATACATATGTAAATATCTTTTATTTATAAATAAAAATTTAAATATTAGCTTCAGTAAATCCATAGAAACTTTGTGTTTCTCCCATACCATTTTCCATAGCTGCAGCATTACTAACAATTTCCTGGCCACCTATGCATTGTTTCTGAAATCTAGCACTCAGACCTTCGCACCTCTTCACATTAGATTAGGAAAAGAAGCCAACGCTCCCCCTCCACACACACACACAATTCCTGATTGCTTTGTTTTCAGGTTTGTGCTGTGTTCTGTGCAAAGCCATGACCATTGTTGACAAAAAAACTAGATGGACCAGTTTCCACTTAAGTTGAGAGTAGAAATCTTTTCCTCTTCTCGCAGTGGTGCTTAAAAGTCACAGGTAGGAAGCTCTGTGTTCCATGAAGGGGACTAAATCTCCAGGAGGGCTGGCTTTCATTACAGGTGGTTGATTTAAAGGTACCTTTCACTGAATTGAATCTCATCTTTAAAATGTGCCATTCAGAAGTGGGAACCATCAGTTCAATAAGCACTGCAAATAGAGAGCTATGATGGAACCCCCCAAAATGCATGCTGCTCCTGCAGTGGACACTATAATATGCATTTACATCCCTTGGAATCTGTAGTGGAAACACCTCTTTTCTTTTTGAGATCCAACACTGATGTGCACTCCGATCACTTTGGGATGCTCTTCAAATTCAGATTCTGATGCTTTAGGTCTGGAGGCCTTGAAACTGCTTTCCCAAGTGACTCCCAGGAGATGCCAGTGCTGATTGTTCACAGATCCACTTGGAATTACAAGGCATTAGTTGGGACTCTGCCTCACTTAAGCTTCAGTGACCACTGACCATTCATGGTCAGACCTTGAACACCTGCTTCAGATGCATTTGGGGCTTGCTGTGGGGAGCTGAGGCACAACAGAGAAAAGGCTGCGCTGCTCTTTTCAGTGAACACAACAAATGACAGCCATCAGTGCCCCTGAGAAGTCAGGACCCAACACTCCACATAAAGAGCCCAGGTTTCTGGCAAGTACTGAATCTCACCAGCATCAAATTACAAATATTTCTAAAGAAGCCTTGGTAGGTGCTTTGTATATTTCACTTTTCCTCCTCTCCCAATTATTCCCCATTGGCCTGTGTGCAAAATAGCTTTTCTCTGATGATCAGGATTTGGTTGCTGAGAGTGAAAGCTCTACTTTTGCTCTATCAACAGGAATAAGTCCCAAACTGCATTTTACTTTATTTTATTTTTTTAAAGAGAGGACAGTGAAAGAGAGAGAGAGAGAATCAATTTTTATTGAGTTCTGCGTATGGCTTTCGTTGCTCTGACACTTAGTTGTGTACGTGGGTGCTAGGGTTTGAATCCGTGCACTTGCGCATGCCAGGCAAGTGCTGTAACTGCCAAGTCACCACTTCAGCTCCCACCCCCAAACTGCATTTTAAATAATACAAACTTCTTTGTTATTGTTCTAAAAATGTTTAGGACAGCATGGCAAAGGCTCCTGCACCCTGCTTGGATCTGTTTTTGGACTGAGGGTCATTCTCTGCCACAGCAGCACACACTGGCCAGGGGCTTGAGATAAGATGCGGGAGGAGGTGGAGACTCAGGAGTCCTGCTGCAGGTGAGAATCCATCTGAACTTGGTACTGGCCAGCCTAGCCACTGCACTGCAGTGACCCACCAGTGTGGAGGAGCTCTGTGTGTGATGTGCTGTTACAGCTCAGTTTTAATCCCCTCAATCACCACACCAAGCCTGTGTTCCCATTTAATGCCTGAAGTCTTTCCAGAATTACTCAGCTTATGCCTACAGGACCGAGAGATCTGGGAAAGTGGAGCAGAAACTACTTTAACACAGCTCCTGCCCTGCCTGCTGGCCAGTCTGCTTTCCTCTGGATGCACATCCTCATTAAGAAGGGGTGTGGTTTTCAGCACATGAGCTGTTTATCCACCACCAGGGCTCTGGGAGGTACTGTCAGATCTGTTGGGTCCTGACTTCTCAGGGGCACTAATGGCTGTCACTTGTCATATTCACTGAAAAGAGCAGCACTGCCTTTTCTCTGTTCTGCCTCAGCTCCCCACAGCAAGCCCAAAATGCATCTGCAACGGGTGTTCAAAAGTCTGACCATGAATGGTCAGTGGTCACTGAAGCTTAAGTGAGGCAGAGTCCCAACTAATGCCTTGTAATTCCAAGCGGATCCACCTGCCTCTTCATTGCATAGATCACTCGCTCAGCAAATTTGTGGGGTCACCTGACATTTTGCCAGCACATTTGTAGGCACCATGGGAAACTGAACTAAGACTGAGCAAATCCACAATTTACCCCTTATCAAGCAATTAGTTTTTGTCAAAGTGAATATAGTCTGCACAATTTCAGTTTTGTGCAATGTTCCAGAATCAGATAGAAAGAATTTGATGTGTGAGTGGCTGGTGGAACATTCTTTTCTGCCAGGGTGTAGACAGCCTCATAATCCAGTAGGCAGGTCAGAAGTTAGAAACTGAGAGCCACATCACATTCTCAGGAGAGCTGGAAAAGTTTTCCAACCAGGGTCTCTCTCAAAAACCCACCCCACATCTCCAGTCTGACTTCCTAAAGTGAAGTCTTATTGTTCATCTCTTTAAAGCCCTCAGGATCTTCCTGAAGTGTCATTTACTTTTAGCTTAGCTTAAACTACTTTCATGACTTGGCCAAGGCCCGAGTTTTCGCCTGGTTGCTTTCCTGAACTCATCCATTTCCTAAACGGCTTCCTTCGCCAGTCGGCTTAGAAGTGTCATGTTTGGACATATCATTTACATGTGGCTTAACTTCTGATGAGCTTTTAAAGGGCTTACATCTAGATGGAAGGTAAAGGCATGGATGGTTTCTGTTTAATTTGTTGTCCTGGTATGGCTGCTAATACTTCTTGGATGTCCTTTAGCAATGTATCAGAGGTACCCCGAAAAGCCTTTTTGTACGCAGGTGCTTCCTTCCCTGATACACAACTTGCCATGTGTTCAGTAAGTGATATATAGCCCAAGGCCACTGGCCCCAAAACCCAAGGTGGAGTCACTACCGATGAGGTCGTTCTCTGTATGGGAAGCAAGGGAAATAAGGGACTCAATTATTACTTCATATGAAACCTTGTTTGGAATTCTCACTCGGCTCCCAGCAACCTCCACCCACATTCCCCTATCTCTTCATAGGCACACTGAAAGGACTCCTGTCTTTCTCCATTAGTGGGCCTGAACACATGGAAACAAAGTTTAAATTGCTCAAATCAAGGTAGACCTAGGAAAGGCTCAGCATGGGGCCAGTGCTGACCAGGGGACCTGATTCTTCATTCAGTGGGGCTCTGGAAATGAATGGTTTCAGACTTAAGTATGACTTCACAATTCTTGTCCAACTGGTCTGCCCAAGTTAGAGAGACTGACAAGGAGGTGAGCCAGCAGTGCCACTTACAAGCCAGGGCACCTGTTAGGTGGACAGGGAGCCTGAGAGGGGAAGTGCATGCATTTTTGCAGGTTCCAAGCATCTTTGCGATTTGTGTGGCAAGTGCTCCTTCCACCTCCTTTCCCAACCTCCATGAGACCATTCACATCAGTGGCTCTGAAGGAGCTACCTCTCATCAGTAGGTTGAAGGAGGCTAAATGAGGTCACTCTAATGTTCCTGGGGTTTCCACGACATATGCCTTTAACATAAGCCTAGCTCCTGTTGGATTTGTTTCCTTGTCTGTAATACTGGGGAGACTGAATTAGATATCATCAGAGGGCTTCTTTAACTTTAATACTCTGAAGGTGACAGGTTAAGAATTAGATGAGACTCGGAGGAATGAAATGAATTTGAACAATGGAGACTAGGGAAGCTGATTGACCTTTAATACTGGTCAGTATGAGAGCAGCAAACTCCACATTCTAGTTCTTGGTTTCTCTGAATTCCATAAGACTCGCAGGACTTAATATAGTAGGGACCTAGTACATTCCTTCCACCATCCCTGACCTTTTGCCCATTGTTTCTTAAGGAGAATTAGTACATAAAGTTCTTGGTTTAACTCTTCATTGCTAGCAGAACACATACAAGTTCAAGTTTTGCATAGGGCTCTTTGAACTAATTAGCATTTGTAAAGCTCCTTATTTTTTCCAGAAGAAAACCCAATCCTATCACTGACTGTGTTAGAGAAGTTGAGTTTGTAGAAAAAAAATTTAGGTTTTACATCTGTCATAGACTCGCTGCTCCATCTATCAGGTGTAGAGAAATTAACAGAGATTATCACAATAGAAGGCTCTTGTAGTTGATACTATGCCTTTCCTACAACCAGATAACATGCCATTTCTACAAACATAACAAATAAGGTGGACAAATTGGCACATTAAAACCAGTTTAGTGAGTAGGAATGGCTAAGAATTTTTAAATATAAAATCTAGAATATCTATTTGTAAAATTAAATCTTTCCAGTGCAACTATTCAGTATGTTTTGTAAATTCTTGAATGGAGAAACATAACAGAATATGGCAAACTAGATCTGGGTGGGATCATACACTCAGAGGAGATCAAAGATAGGAAAGCTGTAAACAGACCAGAGTAGGGCAGGGGAGAAGAGGAGATATTTGCTCTATTAAAGATTTGGCTAGACCTCGTCAGCTCCCTTTTTCCCAGGAAGAGGAAATGCCTGGTGTTTCTAGGTGCCAAATTGGAAAGGGGGTCTGCAGAGTGGGACTGAGAGTAGCATTCCAGCCCAGAGCCTGCAGAAGCCAGCTGAGCTGGGCAGAACAAGCCCTGGGAATCTGAAGGAGACCAAGGCAGCAACTCAAGCCTGCGCAGAGAAAGAGGTAATACTGTTTTGCCTCATTCTCAATTGCTTTTGAGTTTGATTCTTTCACATTATTTTTAAGTATTCCGTGCGCAGGTAGGGGCAGAGACTGGCCAAGAACAAAATTGACAGTGAGGCTGGCTCTTGGGAGAGGGTTAACAAGAGAAACCTAATTCTCTCCATGCATGAGAGGCGCTGGGAGAACTGTGGTGCTGACATGGTCTTTCCCAAACACAGCTGAGCCCCAGTCACAGCCAGCCAGCCTAATCTCGGCAGGAAAAGGGGTTCTCCTGGCATTGGTTCCTCAGGGCAAATTGATCTTTAGCTGGAAATTTTTGTTTCATTGAGAAGTACAGGTTATTTTATATGTTAACCACAGTAAGAAGCCTAGGACTTCTCATTATACTTGGGAGCCTACATGAACTCATTATAGAAGAAACTAAACATGAAAAAGTCTAGAAACGATCCAAACAAAGAAATCTTCCAAATGAAGCTGGGTTTATTACAATTTAGACTCATGGTAGTGGGTAGAGGTGCTATGTTAAGCAGTATACAGACATTTTCACATTTTTATTCCATGTTTAATTGGGCTTGATGATATAGGTTCTTCTAATCTAATTTTTAGCACTTGAGGGTTCAGGACTAAGTGGTTTGTCCAAGGCTGCTACTACCAAATTTTAGATCAATCTCCTGCTTTATTACCCTCATCTCCCATCACAGATTCAGTGTCCTTGATTCCTTACATGGGTGTGAATGCAATAATAATCAAAGATGAGGACATGTGTTAGCAGTCTAAGTACCTGCACGCTCCCTCAGCAGGTGAGAGCTAGTAGAGATGAATCCTGGAGCACGTATATACCCTGTGTTGCTGACTATAGTCTCCACCCACTTTACTTTAAATAAGCCTTACATAAATCATGTGTCTGAGCTGCTACATCTATAAAGTATATTCACCTGTACTGTTATTAATTTCAAAATTAAAAGAAAGCATAAGAAAAACAATTTCTATAAATTCTAGACAAAAATGAGTACTCACTTAATAGTAATATTTGTCTGGAAAAGGGAGTGGTAGTGAACTAACGAATGAATATTTGCTACTCTGCAAAACTTGGCCTTTATCCTAAAAGGCAAAGAGATTACTACCTCTAGCAAAACAGGGAAATCAGTTCAGAGGATTAACCCATTAATCTTTGAAATTATTGTTAGAGCCAAGATTCCAATCCAGAACTTCAGAACTGGGCCAGATAGCATGAGTTTCAGGTTTTTGTACCTGAGTCTACATGGAGATTGAACCGAATTCTGACCACACTCATGAATATTCTGTTTTCTAAAACACATTAACAAAACCAGACAACTTCCTCCAATTTAAGAAGTAGTTATTTTAATAAGTCATTACCATTTCCACAATCTGTTAAGGAAGCTGAAAGACTACACAACAAAATGCATGAACAATTTTTATTGGAACATTTCAGCTCGTTTTTTATAAGGTCACTTAATTTGTAAAGAGGTGAGCAATTCCTATGGGAAAAGAAAGTTTAAGTTAGAGAATATATGATTCAGTAATGCAAAGCAAAAATAGAGATGACTGAACTATGCAGAAGTTCAGAGATCATGGGGAGATCTAAGTTTAAGGGATAATTTCAACTAACCCTAATAACAGCCTACCCCACCCCACCATGGGATCAGGCCCCTTGTGGACATCCACTAAAAGCTAAATTTCTTGATTGCTATTTCAACCATGTTTCGCTTTGTCCAACTTTTAGTTCTTTAAACCAGAGTCCAAGGACAATAGAGTTACTAAGTGATAGCTTCATACATATAACAGCATCAGTTCACAAAAAACTGGAATCCCTCTAAGTTGACTTGAACTGTTTTCACTCAGTTAGAAATTTTTTAAAGGGACATTTTCTTAACCATGTTTCATAACCAGTTTTCCCCACAGAGATTTCTCAGTCTGCCTTAGCATACCTGTTCATCATAGACTTCATTGACAAAAATCTCACTGTTCATTAGATTTTCTTCTTCTTGGTCATTTTTTTTATTGTAGGTTGAATTTCTTGATGATGCTCTGCTGGATCTAGAAATCAAAGGAGCAAAGTTAAAAGAGCTGTTCCTTGAAGTAGAAGCTGAGATTGGAGTGTTTAGAGAAGGGCAGCTTATCCCCTATCAAAGGTCGTTGCTATAGAAACTGTGCCCAATTTTAATGCCCACTTAGAGCAAATTATCCAGAATGAGCAATACTTCGATCAATTATTATTTGTTACTAGGCAGGCACTTAGCTTCAAAAATGGCATCTCTTCTCAACTGAGAGAAGCCACGTGATTGGGGTCAATCAGGACTGAATCCAAGGACAGGCATAGGGTAGCTGGACAGCAGCAAATGAGAAGGCTGGTGAACATACATAGCAGAAAAACCTGAGGTGACACTCAGAAGCCCAAGGGTTACATCTGAGCTCACGTTAATGCTCACCAGTTAGCCATTAACCGGTGTTCCCATGGGCAAAGACCCGGCAACCTTCCTGGCCTTTTCCTCAGTCTGTAAAAGGAAGGTGGCACAGAGAGGTAGCTTTTCAAGCTTCAGTCATCTCCACATTTCTTCATCTGTGAGCTGTTTAATGTCCCTTCTCAATATATTTAATCAGTTTCTTCCATCATATCTGTATTTTATTTTGTCAGAAACGTTCATTATTCTTGTTATTTCTTTTATGAATTTCTTGTTTTTGGACAAAATTTAGTGCAGACTTTATCTGCATAAATACCTCAGACGTCATACAATTCTGCATGCCTCAGTTCTCCCTCAAAGAGATGGTCCCAATCACTACTCCCCCAGGGCATCTAAGAGGTAAAGCTGCTTCATCTCCCTAAGTCCTTCCTCCAAAGACAAATTTCTAGAGTGGATGTACGGCTTTCAACCCCATTAATCTTATAAGCTAATGCAGTTCTCCCATGAAGACATTAGTTGGCACTCACCTTTTTATTGTATGTTCTCTTCTGAAATACGCAAATGCTCCCAGAGCTACCAGAACAACTGAGAAGGCAGTGGTCACGCTGAGGGCTACGTAGCCAGGTGTGCGTCCGGGCACCGCCTCCTCGCAGAACTCTCCACCCTGTTCCCTCAGACAGCTGCATCTTCTCAATCCTCCTTCTGTTGTACAGATTCCCCTCCCATTACAGAAGTTGCTGGTACAGGGCATATGTTTTGCCTTCTGTGGGTCCTTGGTCTGGGCAGAAGTCACTCTTTCCTTGGTTTCTGGGGTCTTGCTCTCTCTGGCAGGCATCAGAGTGGTTGGCGTGTTTCTGAGAGGATAGCTCATTCTTTCTTGACCTGGATATCCAGGAATGGTAGACCTGGTATCCTGGAGAGGTTGGGAAGCTTTTGGGGTCAAACTTTGTCCTGACTTCACAGGTGTTGATGTTGAGTGAACTCTACCTTGTTCAGTACCTACAAACACAAGAGGTATGTGGTGTGGGTAGACTATATTTATAAATGGATACATATATACTATTTATGATTGAATATATGTATAATTACATGTATGTACATATATATATATGTATGTATCAATTAAGAACCATTTTAATAGAACAAGAATTCTAATGATTAGGTAAGTTTGAATTTATGAAATCATAATTACTACCATTACTTTTGGTTACACAAAAAACTATTAAAAGCATATTGATATAAAGATATAGATATGAGGTTCCCCCCAAAGCTCCTGTGTTAATGCAGGAATGTTTGAATGTGAAACGATTCGATTGTGAGAGCTGTAACCTAATTAGTCCATCCTTGTTTGAATGGATGAACTGGGTGGTGACTACACGCAGGTGGGTCACTGGGGTGTGACCTGGAAGGGTGCATCTTCCCTGTGGTCTCTTTTCCCTTCCTCTTCCTCTGTTTCCTGGCTGCCATGAGGCTAGAAGCTTCCACCACCATGCCCTTTGACCATGATTTTCTGCCTTACTTTGGGCCCAGAGCAATGGAGTCAGCTGTTAGACTGAGACCTCAAACTTTTCCTGCTCTAAGTTATTCTGCTCAGTTATTTTGATCACAGTGACTATAAATTGACTAACAGCTGATGGTAGGATCAACTCTGGGAATCAAAATCCATTTTCTTTTTTATTTAAGAGCACGAGACCAGGAGTAATAACCATTTGCTCTAGCTGATCCGGTTTAAAGAAGAAGGGAATTTAGATTGAGAAGTGAAAGGGAACTCTTCACTGTAAGATTCCCGTTTTAAATCTTTTTCTTTATTGGTTATGACCAGTTTCAGTGGTGTACCTACTGTCCCTTGAATTCCTTAGCTTATGGGGCTTGGATACCACTGGAATAGGGGCTCCAGAATTTGAAAATGCTGATCACAGAAGAATTACATATATTGTGGTCACTCAGCTGACTGGGCACAACCTTCCCATGGAGACACTATTTGGCATAGTACTTCTGAGAAGTTTTTGAGTATTAACACGACAGTGCTGAGCACTAGCATGACAAATCTATCTAATTCTCCTGCATTTCCTAATAAACCTATGAGTTGAAAATGTTTTTACTTTCCCAGCCTCCTTCCTCTAGGCTATGGTTACCATGTCATCCATTTAAATTGACTGAATCAAATCTAGGTGAAATAGGTGCCCTTTCAGACAACATACAACTGTCCAGCCCTTTGGAGGGCCCTATCAGTTGCTGTCCTACAATCAAATACGAATGCACAATAGGGGCTGGAGGGCTGGCTCAGCAGTATCGCACTTGCCCTGCATGCATGAGGACCCAGGTTTCATCCCCAGCACCACATACACAACCAAGTGTCTGAGCGACGAAAACCATATGAAAAAATAAATTAAAAAATTGATTCTCTTGGGACTGAAGCAGTGGCTCAGCGGTTACGGTGCTTGCCTGGCAAGTGCAAGGACACAATTTCGAACCCCAGCGCCATGTACACAACGAAGTGTTGGGGCAACGAAGGCCACATGAAAAAACTAAATAAAATTGATTCTTTCTCTCTCTCTCACGGTCCCTCTCTCTCTTTAAAAAAAAATTTGATTCTCTCTTTCACTCTATCTCACTCTCTCTCTTAAAATAAAAAAGAATGCATAATAGCTTTACACAAGAAATCCACAGGAATCTATATCCAATTGCCCATAGGTAGAAATTTCATATAATTCAATTTCAAGACTCCAGTGATAACAAGGCAATAAAATAGAGGATAAAACTTGAGGAATATCAGCAAATTAGATATTACTAAAGTCTTGCATGCTGATGCATAATAGGTCTTGGGTTGGAGTTACTCACAGTCCCATTCATCAGATCCATCCAGACAGTCAGCATGACCATCACAAACTTGCTCCATGGAAATGCATTTCTGACCATCCTTACAGGATTGTGATGGCTCAGAGCACTGGACAGATTCAACACATCTGTTTGCATCAACCAAGTAGTACCCACGAGGACACTTGCAAGTCTGTCCCTCAGGGTTTGGTAAACAGATATGGCTACATCCTCCGTTGTCCTTTGAGCAGCTGTTACTACCTGCGGATCCCCCACCCCACCCCCAAAACATATTTAGTTAGAGTTGGTTTTAGAAGAAAGAGTCTGTGTGGTTAATGAATTGAGCTCCCTCTGTTGGTACTAATCTTAACTAGGAACAGATTTCATCTTGTTGTTTTATTAAACTGATCCTCATCCTCCCCAAGCATTACATTAGATATTTTGATTGTGTCTATGAGAAAGGTAGAGAAAAATGCCTGAGTATCCCCAAGTTGATATTTTAAAGGTCATTTATCAGAAATAGATATTAATGATGATCAGTAGAATGAAGACTAGCTCCACTTCAGAGCTAAAACGGCATTTCAATTCAATTAGCATCGTTATTCAGTACACAATAATAAAACTGAAAGTGAAATCCAGGTGCTACAGTTTGGGTCATAAGTGTCCCCTAAAGGTTCCTAAGGTAAAGACTTGGTCCACAGTATGACACTATTGAAAGAGGTGGTGGAAACTTTCAAGAGGTAGGACCTACTAAAAGAACCTTAGCGTATCAGGGGCCTGCCCTTGAAGGAGACTGTGGGACCCTGTTTTCTTGCTCTTTCTTTTTGCTTTCTGGCTGTAACCTGAGCAGTTTTGCCCTGCTACATGCTGCTGCCATGTTGCAGGCCCAAAAGCAATAAGACCAACCAGTCATGGAGTGAAACCTCTAAAAATGTAAGCCAAAACATATCTTTTCTCTTTTTAAGTTGATTATCTCAGTCAAAACTAATACACCACATCTACCAAATGCCAGCCCCGTGAATTTATCACTAGATTGTCACTGCTAGATAAGTACTAGGATTGAGTAGGTACCTTAACCAGTCTGTGTATTAGTGCATAAAGACAAGAGGGTTATGCAGATCTATAGCAACCTGACAGAGCAATATTTTAATCTAATGGGAAACACAAATATATTTCAAAGAGATAGCACATGATGAAATATTCCCTCCATGGGGAAGTTCAGTAGATTGAAGTATTGTCACAGTCATTGCAAATTTACATACCCTGTTGACTAAATTTACTGTAAACTTTTAAGTCCACAATCTTCTGGTCCACTTGGAACCACCGATTTTCTGAAGCTTCTGCTTTGCTGTACCAAACTTTAGTAATTTGGGCTAAAACAAAATACATTGAATAATCATTAACAAAAACAAAATTTTATGTTAAGGTAACTTCCTGGACAAAGAACATTGCTCAGTACGAATACCTTCACCCATCTGCCTGAATGCTAATTGAATAATAAGAGTTTTACGAGACATATGTTTTTCTAAATCTTCTTTCTGAGAAGAGAAAAACTATTATACACTTTCCTCCATAATAAAGTCATATGTTAATATGTTACAACCAGAATATCCACATATGTCCCAGTAGAAAATGAGGATATGTGACAGTTAAATGCAGTCCATGCAATTAATGAGTGAGGACTTCAAATAGTATTCTAGAACCACATTTCTGGAAATGATTCATCTGCAATAAGAGACCACCGTGGGATCTTAAAATAGGTAGCCAAGGCTTCACCGTGTACCTAATAAGTTAGCATTTCTGGGATAGGAAATGTTTGTTTTCTCATTTCTGATGTGGCCAGCCCAACTAGTCAATGAACTAGCATTTGTAGCCATAAAGAAATAGATTTATCTTAAACAGCATTTTACAATTTTGTCTAGACACAAGTCAGAAATTTATACACCAAAATTTCGCAAACATGTAATCATACGCTGGAACACTGTTTTAGTATAATCCCTTTGAAATACTAGAAAAGCCACATCAGAATACTTCATAATTTACCTAGCACTCTCGGGTGAACTTAATCAACTAAGAGAGGTCTGGTCTTCATTTCATAGAAAAGGTGTTATAACTACTAACTGGCAGCAGACCCACCACCTTGTTCTAATTCTTGGCCCACTTTTCTACATACTATTCCACTGGTATGGTTTAGATAAATCTTCTCCAAAGCCCATGTGTTGAAGACTGGATCCCCAGCCTGTGGCACTTTTGGGAGGTATTGGAACCTGTAAGAGGTGGAGCCTAATAGAAGGAAGTTATATAAGGTGTGTACTCTAGATGCAGATACTGAGACCCTGGGCCCTCCTCCTCCTCTTTCTACTTCACAGCCTCCATGTGGTGAGAAACTCTCTCCACCATATGCTCCCACCATGATGTTCTGCCTCACCACAGGCCCAAAGGCAACAGGGCCAAGAGACCATGGACTAAAACCTAAGAGGCTATGAGTCAAAATAAACTTCTCTTCCTTTAGTTGATTATCTCAGGTATTTTGTCATAGTGATGAAAGCTAACATAGTCATGGTGTCTTCACAACCAGAGAGCCTCGTATGAAAGGAATTTCAGGAAGAAAGGGACTATGCTCCCTTCAAGTCACAGAATCACTGTTACAACGTTCTTTTTCAAATTAGTTTTTTCCTTCCAAAGGAAAGACACTGCCAAGGACTGGTGCTAAGCAGAAGTAGATACTCCCTGGAAATTCCAGAATAAATTCATATGCTAAAGACAATCAGATAGAGAACCAAGACCTACCATCATCAGTTGTTGTCCAGAACATCATGCCTTGGCCATATGTAAAGAGGTTAAGGCCCTGGATTCCTTGGCGGTCTACTCTGTGTCTAGAGCCATCTTGTTGAACACTTTCTATGAGTCCTCTGCCTAAGAAGAGAGGTTCAGTTAGTTTCATTCATACCAAACAACTGTACTATGTCCTGTACCTCTTTATGTCTTGTCCTGCCTCCTCTCCTGGAGGATCCTGTCCACCATGCATTCTCTGAAGCTAGCTCTGTTTCATTCATTCCTCTCTAACCATGATATATAAACATTTGCTTGTGTATATTGAGTTCTCAATTATGTTTCTTTATCAAAGGGCAATTGTATGACTATCTCAGCTATGATATGCTTCTTAGGATGGGAAAGGATTATTTGGTTAGGCTGTGTTGGTAGAAAATGTGTACGCAGAACAAAAGCTATTTGAAATTGCAGCTGAAGAACAGAGAGCAGAATTTCATTATTTCACTCTGGCTCAAGGTTTAGGGTGCAGATAACAATTGCTTACCAGTATCAGCCCAGTACAGGCGGGTCCCCGAATCGGAAAAGGCCAGTCCCATAGGCACCTGGGATTTCTGCCATAGCACCTTCCTCCTGCTGCCATCCATGGAGGCACATTCAATGCTGGAGCCATGCCTCCCATCATCCAGGGAACCCAGGTCCACAAAGCACATGACTGCAGTAGGTGGGTGGAGCACAATAGACACGGGGCGGTAAAGATTTTCACTGAGCAAGACAATGGGATACTGGCCTTTTGAGGAACCTACATTGATATGGGGATCCTCACTGTCAATCCAATATATGTTTCCACTCAGCCAGTCCACAGCAAGGTCAATCACAGTCCCCTTCACACATGTGATTTTCCTCCATGACAGTGTGCCAAGATCTTTAAGCCTCAGCAGGGTGACATCACCATTATTCAACTCTGAAAGGTAGAGGGTTTTTTCCTGGACAAGATAATCCACTGATGCAAGTTGGTCCACATTTGTAAATGGAAGTATTCTATGTTCCGGTAAAGTTGCTTGTTCTGGTAAAGCTTTCAGATTTTTCAGATAGATCTATAGGGGGAAAAAGTAGGTGGGTGGCACCGGTGGATTTTAGTCTATTACTTCATCTTGATTTTTGCATTAATATTAGGATTCTAAAGTTCAGATTTTCTGATATTCTGTCTTCTGAAAGCAGAGAGCAGTTAGTTTGCTCCCTTCCTGGAGCTTCAAGGACTGAAGCTTCCTGGAATTCATGTGTTTTAAAGATTTGCACCTCTGTTGAAAGCCCTCCACTTTAACTGCGACTCTGCAAGTGAATTCCTTACTGAGACTGAAGCCAATTTTCCACCCCAAAATTTCTTTCTTCATGTTAAAATACCAAAATTGAAAAGTCCTCTGGATGGTAGAAGTTAGGGGTGACTTGTCTGTTATTACTATCTATCCTCCTATCTATAACATAAGACACGTTTTCTCACCAGATAAGCTTGCTCCCCAGGCTAGAGCCCCTGAATTGTTTATAGTTGGAGTTATTCTGCATCATCAACTAAGTCCCTGGACAACTACCGAAAGCTAAGTACACCCTTCGATCCCTGCCCTCACTATGTTCAGGTGTACTAAGCATTTCTCCAGGAAATTTAAGTACTCGTGATCTTTATTTACTTTCTTTTTTTTTTTTTAAAGAGAGAGGGACAGTGAGAGAGACACAGAAAGAGAGAAACAACTTCATTTAGTTTTTCACATGGCCTTAGTTGCTCCAACACTTAGCTGTGTACGTGGTGCTGGGGTTTGAACCCGGGTCCTTGCGCTTGCCAGGCAAGCGCCAAAACCGCCGAGCCACCGCTCCAGCCCCCTTTATTTACTTTCAAACCGACACTTTATTTTGGTCATGATGGTAACCAGCATGTACTGAGTACTGAAATTTAAGTTGTTTTTTTGTTTTTTGTTTTTTTTTTAAAGAGAGAGGGACAGTGATAGAGACAGAGAAAGAGAGAAACAACTTTATTTAGTTTTTCACATGGCTTTAGTTGCTCCAACACTTAGTTGTGTATGTGGTGCTGGGGTTTGAACCCGAGTCCTCGTGCTTGCCAGGCAAGCGCCGAAACCGCTGAGCCACCACTCCAGCCCCTGAAATTTAAGTTGTAAGTGAAGTATATTCCAATGAAAAAGGTCCCTACCATTTATACCTGTATGTGGAGAATTCAAATATGCACAGTGTGAAATAGAACCTAGATCAAGAAAAGGCATGCCAGGGAAACTTTGGAAAGGTACCTGCATGATAACGGTGGGCAAGACAAGGAACATAAATGCAGATTCTTTGAGTGGGACACAGTTGGTTCCATCATCTGCAAGCAGGAGGCCGACCGGGCAATGACAGCCTCCTTTGGATCGTGGACTGAGAAGGCACAAGTGAGAACATGCAGTGTCCAGACAAGGATTAGAAGACCTGGGCTGCAGCACCTCATGCATTATCTGGAAGAAAATAGCTAGTTGCTGCTACGTATTTTTGAATTCTTAAAAACCAGAAAAGAGGAAGCAAATAAATTTCTCTTTTTTGGTAGCCCTGGAGATTGAACCAAGAGCCCTGTGCATGTTAAGCACATACTCTACCACTAAGCTACACTCCAAGCCCAAATTTGCCTTTTAATCATTATAGGTGGATATTAGTAAGTTTGATATTTAGGCAGCTCATATATCTCCTATATACAGCCTTTTCAGGGAGAACTAGGGTAATTTAAAGAGCACACTCTGTACCTTGAGTCCATAGGGCTGTCCAGAACGCTTGATAAGGACAGCCCTGTTCTTGCCTGTTGTCTTCTGCACACGCTGTACTGTTCTTGTCTTCATCTCAGACCAGAAGACTTCATCTTCAAACACAGCAACTGAAAAGGGGTTCTTGATTTGTGTTAGCTGCAACATCTAAAATGGTGAAGGTGACCTTTCTGGGGTGAGTTTTATACAAGACACATGGGATTTCAAACAAGCCTAAGGTCAAAATGACACTTACACTAATGCCAGTGCCATCTAGGTTGGCAGAGCCAATACAATGAAACTTGTCATCAGACCAGAATATCTTCCAACTTAACTGGTCAAGAGCTATGCTAGTTGGCCGTCCAAGACCTTGACTGATAAGTATTTTCCTGCTGCTGCCGTCCATTCCAGCTTGCTCTATTTGAGGTTCTTCTCCAATTTCAGACCAGTACATTAATCTGTGCAAATAAAACTCAACTTTAACATAAAGCATTGCCTTATAAAAATAATATGAATGCATTCCTTAAAACACTGATTTACAGACCAATTATTTCCCCCCAGCTTTAATTAAGTCTATTCTTAAGTACACTTGTAAAGTATTAAAATAAAATTTTCTTTGACATTTTATGGTGATTGTTTAAACATCACTAGACGGTAAAGTATGGATCACAAAGTTTACAAGAAGCTTGGGAATACATTAGCGTTTAGCCTCGAAATACCCAGGGAACCTACCAATCTTGTCTTGGCTAGAAAGTAGGATAGTTCCACAGGTAGATGTGTGCCTTTGATCTCATTCTTAACCATAGGCTGTTGGATACATTAACATCTACTCCCCATTTCCTGGGGACCATGTTGATAGATTCCTGGTTAAAGGTATTAAAAAAGTGATAAAGAAGAGAGAGGGTGGCCATTCTGGGTTACCTTTGGAGCCTAGGTTTCCTGCCTCTTTTTCTTATATCCATATGGCCATCCCAGGGAGCAGATGGAAATGTTAACTTTAAATTCTTTGCTTTTGCAGAGAGAAAAGACTCTTGATGGAATAAACCAGCCTTGCCACTAACTCATACTGTAATTACACATTTACCCTAGTTCCATTCTCTTCTTACCCAACATTTTAAATTCAGAAAGGCCCTCCAGAGGTATATATGTTTATGTTAGTAGAAGAAAGTATAGGTGGGCCTCCAAATGAACCACATTTTCATCTCATTTTACTGAAATAAAGAAATTTTTTCCAGAAGTATCTATGATTACCTTCGTATAGTTAACTCACATCTCCACAAGGTCTAAAGTTAGGTTAGGTAAGTTTTCTATTCATTCATTCTGTGATGAGGGAAAGCAAGCAACATAGAACTCAGAAAGAATAACCAATGTAAGGGTCTTGACTAGTCATTTTGATACCCTTACTCACCCACTCAGGGGATCCAATGCCAAAGACTTGGGCTGAGTCAGGTCATCATCCAGGACAATTGTATACTCAGATTTTCCTCTCCAGATGGCAGTCAACTGAATGGCCAAAATCTGACCGGTTGTCCCATCAATCCAGTAGAGGTTCCTCCCAATCCAGTCAACCACTAGACAGTCTGGCTTTACCCCTAAAGAGGAGAAACCCTTTCACATGTGTACTCATGTAAATTATAACTTTTACTAGGTTTGAGTTCAAGGCTTCTGGAATTGCACACCATGTTAATTCATTATTTAACTGCTAGACACTGGAGCAAATCTTTACAGTTCTTCAAAGTACTACTGTAACAACTGTAGAGAGATGACCATTACAGATGATGGTCACTGACAGACTCCCATGACTAAAGATTCCATGCATTTTTCCATTTCTTACTAACCAGCAAGCCTTGGCCTCTTTAGTGAAGGAAATATGGTCAAGCCCATGTTTAGCGTGTTGACCACTTATTTTATTGCTTATACTACGTGTATTTGGTAAGTGTAGGATGGAAGCCTTAAAAAATACATACCTTTTACTACAGTCCCTTTCTTTTTAGTGTCCATACTTATCCACTTTATACTTTGTGCATTGAGATCTGCCCAAAAGACTTTCTGATCCACTAAATCATAGTCAACAGAGAAAATAATCAGGTTCTTATCTGTGGTTGCCAGAATATCTTCTTTCAAGCTTCTCAGTCCATAGAGGAATAAGTTAAACTGAATTGCAACAAGCAGGACTGGTTCAGTGCCTGTCAAATAAAAATTGCTTTCAAGGGCTAGAGTGGTGGCTCAGTGGTTATGGCAATTGCCTGGCATGCACAAGGATAAGAGTTCAAACCCCAGCACTAAGTACACAATAAAGTATTGGAGCAACAAAAGTTACATGAAAAACTAAAGTTGATTCTCTCTCTTTCTTTCTCTTTCTCCCTCCCATTGTCCCTCTTTATGTAAAAAAAAAATTGCTTTCAACATGGCTGTGAAGTATAGCCCAGCACTGACAAAGGAATTGAAGGACAAAGTCTTGCCTTCTTGTTGACAGGGCTAAGATGCCAACTAGCTAATGTCAAAGTAGTTTGTCATGATGTAATGGTTAGAATAATAACCGTAGTTTTTTGTTTGCTTGTTTTCTTTTGTTTTTGCACCAGCAACTAAACTCAGAGGCACTTAACCACTGAGCCACAACCCCAGCCCTTTTGTAGTTTTTTTTTTTTTTTAATTTTGAGACAGGGTCCTACTAAGTTGCTTAGGGCCTCGCGAAATTGCTGAGGCAGGCTTTATATTTGAGATCCTCCTGCCTCAGCCTCCAGTGCCTCTGGGATTACAGGCATATGCCACCATGCCCAGCAATAACCATAGTTTAAAAATACTTGCAACAAGAGAATTATTAGCTTAAAATGAAAAAATATTCTAACTAAATATTTGGGAGTAGGTAGACTAGAAAGAAATGATCAGCTGTATAGGTAAGGTTGACCCATGGATACAAGTAGCAGAATGATACTTTGTGATTCTTTGTGCTAACACCTTATGAGCAGACAGTTTCAGATTAATTCAGTGTGAAATACAAGGTTTAAAAGGATGGCTACGGGATGTACTTGGCTTTTTCTGGCGACAAGCAGGAGTGTTTACAATCTAAGACAGATAGATTTGCATTGGTATTTGTGGAAGATTTAGGAACTTCAAGGACTTTGAAGACATTTCCAGCTCCAGTGTACCTGTTGCTTTGCAGGTGTGGCCATCAGGCTCCAGGGAGTAGCCAGGATGACAGGTACAGATGTAGGAGCCCTGGGTATTGACACAGGTCTGACTGCAAGGCCTGACAGGTAACCCTTGACACTCATCCACATCCTGGCAGGTTTGGCCACTGCTTGCCAGCTCAAAACCTTGCTCACAAGCACATACCTGAAAGAGATGAGAAGACATTAAAAATTTCTGAAGACAGAACAACATTGATAAAATAGTGTCAGCCTTGGTATGAAATATACATGGTGATACATCGAATTTTGACAACTCAAACTTCTCAGAACCAACTTTATTTTGAATGCAGTCATTTCTCCTTTCTTTATCAACCATGCTGCACCCTTTCCATCGTTATGGGTCCTGAGTTAGCAAAGATGTCCAGCCCAGGACACCACAGTCCAAGCAGGATAATTGCAAGGAGAAGCATGTGGACTTAACTAGCTGGTGGTCTACCAATAAAATGCTTGTACAACCAGATATCAGACAGTTTCCCCCTACATGCCCATTAGAATCAAGTTCACTACGTACCGCCAACCAATAATACTAACTACAGCCCAGACAGTTCTCCATTTAAGTGCAGATCAGATTCCAAATACTCACATGGAAGCCTGTTCAGAGGTAGGTAGTCGATTTCCTGACCTGCAGCATGAGGGGGCTGTTGAGCTCTTGGGACAATCCACAACACCGCTCACTGAGCCCCAAGTGTCAACCAATGCTAAATGGTAATAGAGCTTTCGAGAGCTGGGTGGCAAGGTTCTAGGAGATTCAAGTTGGGAAAGGAGCTCAAAAGGACTCACCAGGAACCAGGAAGGGCTCAGGCACATCAGTGGACAGTGAAGGCAGTTCTGCCACGTAAGACTTAGAGGACAAGGAGCAATCAGGGACAACCAAAATGAGACAGTTGACTGCTTTTCCTAGACCAAGTTTATGACTGCTCAACAACAGAAACAACTCACAGGCCCAGCTGGGGACTGGTAGCAGGTGTGGGAGCAGAGTCCTGGGCTGCAGGCTGCCAGTGGGCAGCCCGCTCCTTCGTCAGAGCCATCAGCACAGTCTTCCTTCCCATCGCACACCACGCTGAGACTCAGGCAGGTGTTGGTGCCACACTGGAACTCAGAACCCAGGCACTTCGGAGAGGGGCCTGAGGGGGATGACTTTTTACTGAAGAATTACAATCTACCCCACCAAGCATCCCTCCCTCACCAAGGTTTCCCTGTGTGGGGGAAAGGAATGGAGTTCTGGTTCTGTAGCATTTGCCTGTGAGCTGGTTTCTCACTCCCAGAAGGGGACCCCTTGAAGGTCAGTGACCTCCCCCATCACCTGCATTGGGGGCTCCCTGTACTTACACCCAGCCTCATCACTGCTGTCCCTGCAGTCGCTCTGCCCATCACAGTGCCAGGAATCAGGCACACACTGGTCTCTACTGGCACAGGTCCACTGGGTCGGGCCACACTGAAGCACCTCAGGATCACAGTCCTGAGGAGACAGCAATGCAGTTAGTGGTCCCTGCATCCAGACCTCAGAAAGGGATCCCAGAGAACTAAGACCTGGGTGAGACTGCCTCAAGTCCCCACTGCAAGGAGGCCAGACAGAGCCTACAAACTCAGAAGGGAGCGAATTATGAGAAAGTCTTTCTGCAGCTGGAGTTCAGGGTGTCGAGCGGGAAGAAATGTCTTATTTTGTCAGATTACCAATTGGGAAGCTTTAATTTCATTTTGGAAACATAAGCAAAGAAATCTGTTCTAGAAACTCTAATCTAAAATTGTGCCTGCCTTGTCTAACACATACCCCAGCAAACTAAAACTGGAAGCATATTTTTCATCTACTCTGACTTGGGTGCTCGGAAGGAAGAGGGACATCTATGCACGTGCTGGTCCCCAGAGCCTGGTACATTCTCAGCCCCTTAGACAAGACAAGGCATATCCTATAACCAGTTCCCTGATAGGAAATTGAACACTAGGGAGTTAAGTCCTTGCTTTAGATCACATGCAAGCAGTAGGATTTGAGTCCAGGCTGCACCTATATGATGCTGGAGCTTTAGTAAAACTCATAGTAACAATTAAGTGGAGCTAGTGACAGAATTGTTCAGGTCTTCAGAGCACATATCTGGGTAGGGCATTTAAGTCACAGTTATCACATTTTAAACCTTTACAATCCTCCTACAGCATAAATATGCTTTTTTTAAAAAAGAAAGAGGGACAGTGAAAGAGAGAGAGAGAGAGAGAGAGAGAGAGAAAATCAATTTTATTTAGTTTTTCATGTAAGTTTCGTTGCTCCAACACTTCTTTGTGTACATGATGCTGGGGTTTGAACTCGTGTACTTGTGCACGCTGGGCAAGCACCAGAAGCACTGAGCCACGGCTCCAGCCCCATAAATATGCCTCTTAAAAGTATGAATTTCAATGGTCTCCTGCTAGTACTTGGGACATTTTGAAGGAGCTTTGAGTGGCTTTCTGGGCAGTGATTATAGGTAACTTCTATGTTGTTGTTTTCCCAAATGTTCTACACAAATCACTTGCTATTCTCTGATTAGAAATCTGCAGTCAGGGGCTGGAGTGGTGACTCAGAAGTTGGAGCGCTTGCCTGGCGTGAATGAGGACCAGGCTTCAAACCCTAGCACCACGTACATAACTGTGTCAGGGAAACAAAGGCCAGATGAAAAACTACATAAAATTGATTCTCTCTTTTCTCTCTCTCTCCCTCTCTTTGAAAAGAAAGAAAGAAATCTGCAGTCAGCCCTCCATATCAGTGGGTTTTTCTTCCATGGATTTGACTAACCCCAGACCAAAAACATTTGAAAAAAATTTGTACTAAATACGTGTAGACTTTTCCCCTTGATATTAACCTTTAAGCAATAAACTATAACAACTATCTATATAGCATTTACTTTGCATTAGGTATTATAGGTAATCTAGAAATAATTTAAAGAATACAGGAGGATGTGCTTGGGTTACAAGCAAATACTACACCATTTTATGTAAGGGACTTAAACATTTGTGGATTTGAGTGTCCATGAAGCAGCCAATCCCCCACAGATTCCTAGGAATGACTATACCATGGTTTTTCTGAAAGAAGAGTGTCCTACCTTCTCATCACTTCCATCTTTGCAGTCTAGGTCATGGTCACATATCCACTCTGCCAGCACGCATTCTCCACTCCTTCTGCACTTAAGCTCCCCTGGCGGGCACCGCAGGGACAAGACGACAGGGCAGCCCTCTTCATCTGAGTGGTCAGGGCAGTCTCGATTCCCATCACAATGCAGAGAGTAAGATATGCACTGGCCACTCTCACATCTAAATTCAGATGTGCTGCAGTTCTCAAGAACTGAAAACATAAAGCTTTCAGTAAGAACTAAGCCATCAGTGAAGCAATACCATGACAACTAAAAAGGCTAGAAGACTCCCCAGTTTTCTGCTATCACCTCATTTTAGGAAGTAACCCAAGCAAGGATTAGAGCAGGAGGTGGTTCAAGTAGAATTGTGCCAGAAAAGGTCTGCAAAGGAGCTCAAGCCCCAAGCTGAAGCTAGCCCTGAAAATCCTCTATTTCTCCTGGAAAACAAGGGCTGAGGAGCAGGGAGGCAAGGACACATAATAGGACCCTAGGGGAGGCAGAATAAGGACTCTCCTCTGGCTCCTTAATCATCTATAAAAAGTCTCCCACAACATCCAAAATATTCTATAATCTACATCCTTGAACTTAATGCCTACAGATAGATATTACTTGATTTGGTTTAAGAGAAAGGAAAAACTATAAATATGCATGATTTTCTTCCCTTCCTGGCTTTCTTACCTCCTGATATTTTCATGGATCCAAGTGAGTCACAGCCTCTGGCTATGCAGTCACCTTCACATCCACATCTATCAGAGTACCTGCTATGGTTTGGATCTGGTATGTCCCCTAAAAAGTTTATGTATTGGAAACATTTGGCAAGGTCAGAGGTGGGTCTTTTAGAGGACAATTAGGGCTCTGACCTCATCAGCAGATTAATCCATTTGTGAATTAATTCATTGATAGCTGAATGAAGTACTGGGTGGTCACTGTAGGCAGGTAGGGTGTGGCTGGAGGAGGTGGGTGACTGGAGGTATGGCTTGGCCCCTTTCCCTGTCTCTCTCCCCTTCCTGGCTGCCCTGAGCTGAGCAGTTTTTCTTCACCATGCCGTTCTGCCATGATGCTCTCTGCCTTACCTCAGACCCAGAGCAATGGAGCCAGCCAACCAGGGACTGAAACCATGAACCTGAAATATACATTTTCTTCTCTAAGTTGTACCTTACCCAACTTGCCCTTCTCCCACTTCAATTCTCCCAATTCTCTCTTCTACCCTGACCCCACAAGAGGAAATCTAGGACTAAAATGGAAATCTTCAAGAAGGTAGATTCTAACTCAACATAAAATAACATTGAAAAATAGATTGATTTCCCATTAAATGCTCTTGTTACAGAGGGGAAACATTTGGCCTAATCTCCAAGATTCCTCTCACTCAAGTCCTTTCATCTTTGTCTGTTACATCCGTTACAATCCTTAGTTTTGGATTCAGTATTTGCACATTCAACTACTTGGTAACATTTCTTTGTAACCCCAAAACAAAACGTCCATACTCTCAGAGTCATCTGTAAGCACATGCAGAAGGGCAAGAGATTTGAGTCACGCAGTGTGCATGTTCCCAGCTGAGGTCCAGCAAAAAGCACTCGGCCTTCCTGTGCAGGCTCGCAAGCTCTAAGCAAGCGTGCTTGCTGCAGTCTATTTATGGCCATACTTTTCTCAGCTTTGTACTTTTTGGTGACTTTCCTGCAAACAGGCTTCCAGCACAGTGCTGAAGTGCTGTCTAGCATTCCTGAGCGCAGGATGGCTGTGATGTGCCTTTTGGAGAAGATGCTTGTGAGATAAACACATTCAGGTCTGAGTTACAGTGCTGTGAACTCACTGCTGATGAATCAACAATATATATCAAGAATCTTCAAAGAAAAATACATGCACAACAGGTTAAGTATCAATCAGTTCACAAAACACTGTGACCCAGCCTTTCATTATTTCCAGGAGCAATGAATGGTTCAGTATCCGCTCATTCAATGTTCACAGCAGCTTTGTAGAACCTAACTACCAGGAATAAGAAGCATCAACTGTAATACAGTCTCAAATACTCCCAGGAAGCCTCATGAAGCTCACCACATCCTTGTTCATCTTTTTTGTCAGAACAGTCTGGGTTCCCATCACATAGCCAGCTCTTAGGAATACAGCGGGTATTGTTGTCACAACGCAGAGAACAGTCTTCAACAGGCGTCCAGCAGCCCAGCTCATCAGACCCATCCAAGCACTGCTGAGCCCCATCGCAGTGGTATTTCTCCTCTATGCACCTTCTTCCATCCAGACACTGAAAGACCCCTTAGATGGAAAGGGCCAAAAGCTAGCATCAGTCATACAGAAGGTGTAAAAGTATATTAATTCACTCTCATTCTGGAACTTGAGGGGTAAACAGACTATATCTTTTTTGATATGAGTTCTGATATCTAGTTGATTCATAACATGCTCAGGTCAATTAAACTAGCAAGCTGAACTAGGTCATTTAAATAAGGCCTCGTGTTTGTTTGGTAACTTTGCTAATTTGTTAGACCATTAGCAACTCTGTTAAAAGCAGGCCATTCAGATCCTAGAGGCACATATTGGAACACTTAGCATATTTGAAGAAGTAAGGATACAATCATCAAGCGTTTGACTTCAATGTGATAAAATGCACACGTTCAGGATTAGAATACTGCCAGACTGGATTTCCTCTATGCGAATTTGCCTAGGGAAAGTTAGCATGACTATAATCAAGTAAACACTCTGGCAATTCATACCATACACTCAGAGTCACAGCAGAGTACCTAGCACAAAAGAGGTACCAAGGACAGGAGAGGGTGACAAACCTGGCTTGTGGCAGAACTGGGAGCAGTTTTCTTCATCAGAACCATCCTGACAGTCTCGTTCACCATCGCAGAGGGACTCCCGAGAAATGCATTCCTTCCCATCCCGACAGGGGACAGAGGATCGGGTGCAAAGTAGAGGTGGCGGAAGAGGATGAGGAAGAGGCACCTTCGTAATTTCTTCAACCTCGGGATCTAGAGCAAACCATTGCTTCAGCAAGTCAAATCAGTGGGGACCAGCAATGAAGATGAGATTCTATTGCCCCCTCCTCCAGAAAGCCATGTCATGGCAGAGTATCAATCCTTTTCTACTTCATAGGAAGAAAATGTGAAACTGAAGCAATCTTACATCCTTAGATTAAGTGTGGTACATTAGATCATTATCTACTGGCTTTGAATTTTGGCAAATTGTTTTCTTCTCTCCAATCTACAAACTTTAGCCTTAATGTTTTCACTATCTGCTCTATTCCAGTACGGGGAATGAAAATAAATACAGTCATGTGTAGCATGATCTCGTTTCAATCAACAATGGACTGTCCTTATGAAGATGGCCTCATAAGATTACAATGAATCTGAAAAATTCCTAACACTTAGAAACATCTTTGCTGTCACAATGTCATGTCTGTCCTAATGTCAAGCACAACAAATTACTCATGTGTTTCTAGCAATGCTGGGGTAAACAAGTCTGCTATGCTGCCAGTCATAAAAAGTCTAGCATATACAATTATGTACAGTAGGTGTGTGGTGGACCGTGCCGTCTGGACTTGTGTAAGTACATTCTGTGATGTTCGTACAATGATGAAATCATGAACATTACACATTTCTCAGAAGAGATCCCCATCATTAAGTGATGCATAACTGTCCTTCTGCTTCCCTGCTATAGCATCCTGTGGTCTTGAACTAGGGCCAGCATAAAACGGGCACTCATTTGTTGAGAAGCATAAATTATACTACTAAAAGTTATCAATTAGTACTCTTCAGCAACTATTGTAGCAACTGAACAGATTTGTTAGAATAATCAAAATTGGATTTGTTACAGAAAACCAACTTTATTGGCACACTTCACCACCTAAGAAATATGTCCCTATGCCTAATGCTTCTTAACTCTTATGATCAAGTGTAACCAACCAGTGAGTCAAAAAGTAAGGCAGTTTAGCCAGAAGAAGGGGATGAGAGGACAGAATGGGATTAGATACAAAACAAATGTTTCTACTCCTCCTTGGGACATCCAGCTGGTTCTGCTAACAAAGGCCATAAAACCTGTGATATGAATGCCTCTTTTCCTGCCTTGTCATCCAGGATCAGATTTTTTGGGGGGGGCAGGGGGAGGGAGGCTCTATATCAAAGGTTGACATGAAAAGAAAAAGGACAGTCAGCTTTAAGCAGATTCATCCAAGCAACCCTGACGCAACCTCAACAAAAGGAGGTGTGCTGCTTTTCCTAGTTCAGCTTGAGCACGTTTCATCCCGAAATCTAAAACTTTCCAAGTGCCAACATGATGCCATTAAGTACAAAATTCTATGCTTGACTTCATGTGACAGGTCATAGTCGTACTGAGGAGCACTGAAAATATTGTATACAATTACTATCAGGCTATAAGCATGAGGTAAATATGAAACATAAGTGGGTTTTGTGTTTAGACTTGGATACCATCCCTCAAATATCTCACTAGGTGAATGCAAATATTACAAACTTCAAAAAATATCCAAAAGCCAAACACTCCTGGTCTCAAGCATTTCAGACAATTGAAATTCAATCTGCACCCACAACCTTAAAGAAGCATCACCAAGGGTCCCCTCTAAAATGCTACTTACTAGGGCTGGGGCAGAGGCTCAGCAGTTATGGCATTGCCTGGCATGCCCGAGCACACGGGTTCAAACCCCAGCACTACGTACACAACGAAGTGTGTGAGCAACAAAAGGCACGTGAAAAACTAAATAAAAATGATTCTTCTTTCTCTTTCTCTCTCTTGCTGTCCCTCTCTCTTTAAAAAATAAATAAGTATATAAAAATAAAAAATAAAATGTTACTTACTGTGTACTCCATAAAAAATAAAAGGTTCTTTGGTTAATTGGTTTGGGAGACTGATTTAGAGCAAATTAAATGTATTATTTTCTGCCAAAAAGTCTTGAATATGCTAATGTGCAAGATGATTTCTAAAAGAAGCGGTGGCCTGCACACTTCTTTAAATACTGCTAAGAGACTTATGGCATTAAGTACCTTTAAGAAATGTGCTAGATTCTTGTATTTACAAAATATGGACCTATTAGGGAGATGGCCTGCTGAACAGTGGCTTAAAACAGCCACCAGTGCAAACATACGGTACCCAGGATTTTGTCCTAGAAAAGCCCACTGAGAAGGGGCAAATAAAGTGAGTCAAAGAATAACACAAGGAAGGAAGACTCGCCTGGCACCTCCTGGTTCTCCGCCAAGATGATCATGTTTTTTATGTATGGTTCCTTCAGGACTGAGAAGGGCTCCAGGGTCTTTCTGTTCCACAAAACCAGGGCAGCCTTGTCCGCGGTCACCAGGTAGGGCTCGTGGGCTGCTATAAGCCCATCACTCCAGGACTTGTTCAAAGAGTATGTTCTGTTTTTCAGGAGACTCAGACTTTGCAGCCCTAAGGAAGAGTCAAGGTCTTAGAAGCTCAAGTGACCAGGTGGGTGGGTGGTGTGCACATGTGCCATCTAATCGAGGTTCAAAGACCCCAAACTGAAAGAAACACATACTCTCCCTATCAAGCTTTCTAGATTTAAATTTTATATGTAAAGATAGCGCACTGAGATACTTGAATGTCCAGGAAAGCAAGGGGCTTTGTTCTGCCATGAGGGAACTTCAGCTGTGATTTTGCTGTCTTCCATGTTTACAGAAACAACTGGTCATCAGCATGTTGCTATCAGATGTCCGAGACAGCTTCTAGGGAAGAAGATAAGCAAACTCTCGACAGAGGTATCACCTATTCTTATCACCAAGATACAGCTGTAGCCCTCCATCCTCATTTGCGATGGAACTTTGGTTCCATTACTTCTACTTATAGAGGTAGAAATGAATTCTGAACATGACAAAAAGCTACTAAGTACATTTTTAAAGCTGTTAAGTATGTTCTTTCTAAAAAGGACTTCTGTCTTTGAAATCCCCAAACTAAACTTTTAGGTAAGAGAAGTTTGAGATAAGTGACTATTTGAGCTTTAACTGTCAAACTTCAAGCAAGTTAAATTCCGTGTCTAACTAGTTCTTAGAATAACTGGATATTCCAGCTAGCAGAGAGAATTGCAAATGCTCTCACCACAAAGAAATGATAAGTGTTTCAGGTGATAGGTGTGTCCTGATTTGATCACTGCATATTGTATATACGTATGAAAATATCACACTGTACCCCATAAATATGTACATTATTGTATATCGTTTAAAAACAAAAAGAAGTTTCCCAGAAGAGCCAAAAAATAAAAAACTAAGTTAATACTAGAACTGAGTTAAAACAAAGTACACTTCAATCTTTTATGTCACTGTGTATACTCTTATCATATATATTTAAGAAACATGTTTTTCATAGGTGTAAGAATTGTTTCAGTATACTTGGGAATATTAGAATAAATATATACCCCAGAAAGAGTGGCAAGGGACCAGGGGATGGGAAGAGGGAGGAGAAGGGGTACTGGGGGGG